>CM056059.1:84565919-84823419 GCA_029574335.1 Rana kukunoris
GACCAGAGGGGAACGCACTTCCGTCATCTCCAGAACTGAATGCATGTAATGGCAAAGTGTGCTGGAGGTTCTATGGATGCTGGGGAATCTTTTGTTGCGGAGGAAGGGGGTCTATTGATGTTGGGGAGGTCTTCCGTTGCTGGTGGGGGATCTATTATTGCTAGGGGTGGGTCTTATGTTGCTGGGGGCGTCAGTCATTGCTGGGAGGGGTCTACTATTCAGGGAGGGGTCTTTGTTGTTAGCTGCTGGAGGGTCTATTGATGCTGGCTGTTTAGAGTCCATTGTTGCTGAGGTGGATCTATTGCCACTGGGGTGTCCATTCCTTCTAGATCTATTTTACTGCCTTTTTGTTGTTAATAACAATTTCCATACAAGATACTTGGCACCACAAAATAATACTTGGTTCTGTATTCTCTAAAAGGGGTGGTACTGGGAGGTGGACAAGGAGTAGAACCAAGGTACGGGGCTCGGGGTTCAGTAGGAGAAGAGTCAAGGGGGGACTCGGAAGGAAGGAGTCGCTGCACCTATTCTCTGATTTCCACATACGCATCATGCTGGAAACCAACAGCACCGTATCTTACCTAAACGCTTCTATTATGAATCTAATTTCTAAACTGAGCTGTAAAAACTTGAGCAATCAGCAAATAAATTGGATCCCTTCTGCAAGTGAATATTGCAAATGAATAGGGCAAATGCTGAGATGATTAGATTATGGTTTTCTAACTTAATTTCAAATCAATTGCTAATACAACTTTAATATTAATGAAATGGTTTGTGGCTGCAGTAAAAAACATCAGATGTATGGTCCCATCTCTTCGAAATGCTTGCTTATTATTGATTGTGAAAATAAAACAAATGCATCCATTAGCAGAGAACAATTAGTTTAGGTAGTAAAAAGCCTAAATTAGCTAGAAATGAACATTGTGATATTATGTTTCAGCATCTGGAAATAAATAACTTACTTTTTTTTCCATTTTGATAGACTACGTATTAAAGCTGAACTTTAGGAAGACACTAAATATGCATTAAATGAAAGCTGCTTGCCTACCAAATCATTTGTAATTATGTGCCACCCCTTCCAAACAGCACAGCTAGACCCTTGGGCCCGGATTCACGTACCCGGGCGCATCTTTGTGCGGGCGTAGCGTATCTTCTTTATTCTGCTGTATTCACAAAGCACTTGCTCCCTAAGTTACGGCGGCGTAGCGTAAATGGCCCAGCGTAAGCCCGCCTAATTCAAAGTAGCAAGGCAGTGGGCGTGTTTTATTATCGTGACCCCATGCAAATGATGGGCCGAACGAATGACGCATGCGCCGTCCGTGGACGTATCCCAGTGCGCATGCTCAGAATCACGTCAGATAGAATGCCTAAATGACGTCGGTGCGCAATGCCTACGACGTGTGAACGTAACCTACGTCCAGCCCTATTCATGTACTACGTAAACAGTGTAAACGATGCAAAATTCGATGGCGTCGTTCCCTGGCCCATACCTTAGCATTAGCATGCGCCTCATATAGCAGGGGTAACTTTACGCCGGACGTAAGCCTTACGCAAAGAGCGTATATGAAGTGGCCAGGCGCATCTACGTTCGTGAATCGGTGCATCTTGCTTATTTGCATATTTATAGTGGGAACGCCGAATGCGTCCAGCGTAACTATGCGCCCACGATACGCCGGCATAGGCAAGTTACGTTGGACAGCTGAACCCATGTTTTTCGGCGTATCTTGCTTTGTGAATCGGCACAAAGATGCAACAGCGCACATTTGAAACTACGGCGGCGTATCTGGAGATACGCCGGCGTAAATGCTTCTTGAATCTGGGCCTTGATCTCCAATCCAGGCTCAGAACACCCCCCCCCCCCCCCCCAACGTATTCATTACGTAGCACTTACCCCCACAGGTTCTCTGTTCTGCCACAACTCTCTCAACTGCTTGATTTCCTCTGACACCCTTGGTAATGAACTGAAAGCTGTTTATCCCTATGTGAAATAAAAGTTAGTGAGCTACCCCTCTATAACAATGCACATGAAATAGGCCACAACAACTTGGAGGTAGAATTATTAAATGTATTAAAACCAGGGCTTTTTTTCAGGGGGAACTTGGTGGAACTCAGTTCCACCAGCTCTGGTTCAGACCCTTAGGGGGGGGGGGGCTGTTCACCACAATCACTTGTAAACACAAAATTCTGGTTTCTGTGTTTACAAGTGACAGCTCTGCACTCTGTGTGTAACACCCCTGAACTCTGCACTCTGTATGTAATGCAATCTTGGTATTTGATGCCCTTTTAAGACCCTCCAACTGTTTGTGAAATTTGACTGACCACACCCAATATTTGATGTGATTTGGAGGGTGTGTGTGGGAGGAGGGGTTTTGGGGGGTCATGGTTGAGTTCCAGCACCTATTGTTTGAGAAAAATAGCCATGATTAAAACAAATGCAATTAAACCAGTCACGCATCAATGAACAAATCATCACCCAAACTTAAGGGCACTATATTATTATTATTATCATTATTATTATATTAAATTTATATAGCGCCAACAGTTTGCACAGCTCTTTACAACAGGGGGGCAGAGAGTACAGTTACAATACAATACAGGAGGGATCAGAGGTCCCTGCTCGTTATCAAGTGAACAGTCATTAACCCACTAACTATCCCTCAAAAGATGAATTTACCGTTAAATAAAACTATCACAGGTGCAACTAGAGTCTCGAGAACTGCATAAACTAACTCAGAATAACAGTAGGGTCTATGTGTGCATGCCATGCATATAACCAAGCAGTAGGGGAGAGTATGCGTTCCCAATGTATGAGGTACCTCTTGATGGTGATGGAAAGTACCTGGCACCTAACAGTTAACGTTGGTTGGGTTTTGGTGGGGTCCTTCTTTAGGTGGTACACGTGAGAGTTGGTAGTGAACATAAATGAGTAGCTGAGTAAAAGCGGTCTCGGGTGATAATTGGTCTGGTCCCACTGGCTTGGTGATCAGGAGGTTTCAGATCCCAGTGGCTCAATCTCTTGCCATGGGTCTTCACACGTAGTCTCTCAATTCCGGTTCTGCTGATGCAGCGACTCTCTCCCTCAAGCTCAGTTTCTGAAAGCAGCTCTGCAAGACTCACATGCTGGTCTGTCCTCTATTTCTGGTAGAGGTGAGTGGGCACCTCTTAGCTCCTCTCCTTATAACTTTGGTCTCGGGAGGCTGAGAGCACAAACCCCAACTACAGGTCTGCACTCTCCTGGCTAGACTGGCTGCAATCTCTCCCAGTCTGCAAGGAGAAAACGGTGAAGCTCTCCTTCCCATAGTGCAGTGGCTTGGGGGAAATTGAAGTCCAATGGCCATTAACTTCCATTCACAAGTATGGTGCAGTGTCCATTAAAGGACTACAGCTCCCATAATCCATGATGCCTACCCAATCGGTTCTCCCTGACGTCCCCATTCCCCATTGGCTCCTTTCTTTCTCATCCTCTAATTGGATCTGAGACCAGCAAAGAGTTAGTAGGAAAAGTACACAGTTCATATTACAGTGGTGAGGATGCAAACAGTGAGAGCTGGGTAGTGCATATCAGTCTCTCCCTCTGCTCAGTGGCAGGGGGTGGAATGAAGTGTCTAAGTACTTCCTATCACAGCTCATGGGGGGTACAATTGGTAAATGAAAGAGCAATGGCATACTAAGGGGATATGTCAATGGTTGTTGAGCTTGTGTCCATAGGCAATTGCAGTTTGATTTTGACATCAGTCTGATATGTTTCTGAGATCATTCAGATATTATTGTTGGGGCAGATGGGACAAATGTCCCAATATCTTTCCCACCTGCATTCAACCTGCTTTGAGGATTGATCACAAGCCATCTAGGTGTTTGCAAACAGGAATTCTGTACAAATCTATGACATGCTGATACTCAGGGCCGGCCTTTGCGGTGTGCGGGATGTGCGGTCGCACAGGGCGCCATAGCAACATGGGCGCCTGGCGATCGGCACAAATTCTCTAATATCGCCCATGTACTAAGAAGTGGGCGGGGGGCGTGCCGGCGCCCCGACCCCCCCCCCCGCGCGCGACCGAAGAGGACTTTGGGCGGCATGACATGGTGACAGGCGCCTGGCTTTGCGGGGGTGCAAGCAGCAACCCGAGCGAGCCGTCGACACACTCGGGACACGGCCGCAATCATCCCCCTTCCCTGTGCAGCGCCGCAGGTCTGAGTCTCGGCTGCCTGTCTTACAGTCACAGGCAGCCGAGCAGTGAAGCCGCCTCCCCCTTGTCTGTACTGTGCTGTGTGTGTGCAGCACGCGGCAAGCACATTAGCTGAGCCTGCTATACAGGTCTGAAGGGGGGTGGGGGGTTGGTTCTGTATTGTAGGGGGGGTCGGCACTGTAGAGGGGGTTCGGTATTGTAGGAGGGGGTTCTGTGTTGTGAGAGGGTTCTGTGTTGTGGGGGGGTTCTGTGTTGTGGGGGGTTCTGTATTGTAGGGGGGGGGCGGCAAGGTGGGGGGGGTTCGGTATTGTAGGAGGGGGGGTTCTGTATTGTAGGAGGGGGTTCGGTATTGTAGGGGGGGTTCTGTATTGTTGGAGGGGGGTTCTGTATAGTAGGGGGGTTCTGTATTGTAGGGAGGGGTCTGTATTGTAAGAGGGGGGATTGTGTATTGTAGGGGGGTCTGTTTTGTAGGGAGGGGGGGTTCGGTATTGTAGGGGGGGTTCTGTATTGTAGGAGGGGGGGTTCTGTATTGTAGGAGGGGGAGTTCTGTATTGTAGGGGGGTCGGCACTGTAGGGGGGTTCGGTATTGTAGGGGGGTCTGTATTGTAGGGGGAGTTCTGTATTGTAGGGGGAGTTCTGTATTGTAGGGGGGGTTCTGTATTGTAGGAGGGGGGGCTGTATTGTAGGGGGGGTCTGTATTGAAGGAGGGGGGATTGTGTATTGTAGGGGGTCTATATTGTAGGGAGAGGGTTCTGTATTGTAGGGAGAGGGGGTCTGTATTGTAGGGAGAGGGGGGTTCAGTATTGTAGGGAGAGGGGTCTGTATTGTAGGGGGGGTTCAGTATTGTAGGGAGAGGGGTCTGTATTGTAGGGGGGGGTTCTGTATTGTAGGAGGGGGGGTTATGTATTGTAGGTGGGGTGTCTGTGTAACATACAGGTGTCTAGAGCTGTAGGGTGCTGTGTAATGTAAAGGGGTGCTGTGTAATGTAAAGGGGCCCAGAGGTGCTGTGTAATGTAAAGGGGCCCAGAGGTGCAGGGTGCTGTGTAATGTAAAGGGGTCCAGACGTGCAGGGGTCTGTGTAATGTAAAGGGGCACAGAGGTGCAGGGTGCTGTGTAATGTAAAGGGGTCCAGAGGTGCAGGGTGCTGTGCAATGTAAAGGGGTCCAGAGGTGCTGTGTAATGTAAAGGGGTCCAGGGTGCTGTGTAATGTAAAGGGGCCAGTGATGCAGGGTGCTGTGTAATGTAAAGGGGCCCAGAGGTGCAGGGTGCTGTGTAATGTAAAGGGGTCCAGAGGTGCTGTGTAATGTAAAGGGGTCCAGAGGTGCAGGGTGTTGTGTAATGTAAAGGGGTCCAGAGGTGCAGGGTGCTGTGTAATGTAAAGGGGTCCAGAGGTGCTGTGTAATGTAAAGGGGTCCAGAGGTGCTGTGTAATGTAAAGGGGTCCAGAGGTGCAGGGCGTTGTGTAATGTAAAGGGGTCCAGAGGTGCAGGGTGCTGTGTAATGTAAAGGGGTCCAGAGGTGCAGGGTGTTGTGTTATGTAAAGGGGTCCAGAGGTGCAGGGTGCTGTGTAATGTAAAGGGGTCCAGAGGTGCAGGGTGTTGTGTAATGTAAAGTGGTGCAGGGGCTGTGTAATGTAAAGGGGTCCAGAGGTGCAGTTGTGGAGAGGGGTACACAGTAGTGACAGAGATATTGAAGGATGCAGGGGGCACAGTGGGGTGTTTTTACATTTTATCGTGGGCGGGCAGATATAGAATTAGTTCCGGGTGCCAAATGCTCTAGGTACGCCTGGCAGGCCACAGGTGGATTGCCCTGAAAATCAGGGCAAAATCGTGGGTGAGCGATATACGCCGATACCCGCTTTCCCGAGCCGAGTTTTGAATACTCCGCCGACATATACCGAGCGCAGTACACTCAGGTATATTCGGCCAGTCTCGGCTTCTTCCGCGGTCACGTCCTGGACGTACAGGACGTGAGCGCGACAGTTGTCGAGCCTGCCCGAGTGTACTGCGCTGGCTATATGCTGGCGTAGTATTCAAAACTCGGTGCGGGAAATGAGCGGGGAGGACGCCGCGAGGACGCCGCACCCGCCGAAGAGGACACCGGACCCGCCGCAGAAGACGCTGAACCCGCCGCAGAAGACGCCCGACCCGCCGCAGAAGGACACCGGACCCGCCGCAGAAGGACACCGGACCCGCCGCAGAAGGACACGCGTTATACCGTGGGAGCGCGTTATACCGCGATAAATACGGTATTTAAATAGGGTGTTTCTTAAAGGAACAGTAAATACAAAAGTTAAAAAATACTTTATTGTAATTATGTTTGATATTTGATTGTAAATTTACAGGTAGTGGTATTATAGCGTGGGATTTGCAGTATAGGTGGCGTTATTATAGCGTGTGATTTGCAGTATAGGTGGCGTTATTATAGCGTGTGATTTGCAGTATAGGTGGCGTTATTATAGCGTGTGATTTGCAGTATAGGTGGTGTTATTATAGCGTGTGAATGTATTTTTATCATAGCTTGTAATCAGTTTTTTGGGAACTTAACAGAATGTAAGACTTTAAATGGAGCCGGTATTGGAGAAATGGGTGTGGACACTGAAAGGGTGTGGTTACTGAGGGGCATGGTTACCAAGGGGCATGGCCACTAGGGGGCGCTGTAAAGCTTTCTCGCACAGAGCGCCTAAAGGCCTAAGGCCGGCCCTGCTGATACTGTATGCAGCTATTCACATGTAATTGCACAAGGAGTGATTATACGTGGTCAGGGGCAGCTGAGCAACTCTGTTCACCGACAATCTCATCTGTCCCTAAGCACAGGCAATTGCTCCTTGTGCAATTACATGTGAACATCTTTGGATCACAAGCACCTGGCCATACCCACCAAAAGTAGTATTACCACTTTTGATTTTGCACCTAGTTCCAATTTAAAGTATAACTCCACCTTTGAGCCAGTTCTAATTTTAATATAACAACAGTATGCTTTTCACCAACTTAAAGTGATTCTAAAGGCAGTTTTTTTTTAATTGTAATGCATAGAATGGTCATACACTTCCCAGGTCAGTATACTTTTTTGCCCCACTGTATTATACAGTCTGTCACTGGCATTAACAATGTAGTTTTCATTTTTCAGAGTCTTCCCATATAACATGATTTTATTACAGGTTGATCCTGCCAGTAGATCAATTGATTTTGCACTTTCTGTACCATGGTGACATTAATGTATGTTTTGCAGTGAAGTCACTGTAATGTTGTGGACAGTGTAGTCTTAATAGGACATTACATTTTTGGATGGATTTTAGGAAATCCACCAAACAAATTATATCAAACATATTATATCCCTACTCACATTTTAAACAGTTATGGCAACACTTTTTTTCCTTTAGAAAAAGTAAAAAAGATTAATTACATGAATAAATGGAGACTGTGAGGAGTGTATTTTTCCCAAGCTCTGTAACTGTCACTTTTGCTGGGCAGCTTGGTCTGCAAACAAAGGTGGAGAAAAAACATAGATAAAAGCATGTTGAAAAGAAAAAGGAATTCATATCATGAATACTATCATTCAGGTATTAACAATATACAGTTTTCCAAATATAAGGTTTTTGGATATTGTGGGCCTTTAGACTTGTTTATGTTTTATAAATATTGCAATGCACACACATCAAAACGACTAATGTTATATATATTTTTTTGTGGTGATTAAGTTTAATTCAGATTATTGGATGGATGTTTCATATAAAATGTACATACTGGAAGGCCTTGTACACACGAGGGAATAAATCTGCTGAACATGGTCCGACGGACCATTTCAGCCGAAAAATCCGCTCGTGTGTAGGGGCAATTCCTCCGGCGGAAAAATTTCAAAGCATGTTTTGAAATTTTTCCGCCGGATAGCTGCCCGTCAGATATGTCCGCTGGTTAGTACGGCAAACCAGCGGACATATCTGCCCGCACATGCGTCGTATCCTGTGAATGGATCCGACGCATGCGCGCGGAAGTGTTTACTTCCTGGTGCGGTGACGTGGCGGCGTCAACGTCACCGCCGCGTCACTGCGCTGTCCGCCGGCAGGGAATTTGATCCGATGGTGTGTACAGCCATCGGATCAAAACATCCCGGCGTAAATATGCACTGTAAACGGTCCGGGGACCGTTTACAGCGGATAAATCCCATCGTGTGTACAAGGCCTTACACTATTCACATTACAAATTCCATTTGTAGCCTAAAATATCAATGTAGCAGCTAAAGAGAAATTAATATGTCAGTGTGCTGTTATGTTCTTATTCAAAGCAGAAGCAAACCTCAAACATAAGTTGTCACATAAAGTATGTAAAATAAATATTACAAGAGATTTCTGTGTAAGCGACACCCTCCTTGGTTTTTCACACCAACAGATGTTCCCAATGAAAGGCTTTGAGTACCAAGATCAATTCTAAATAATTACCTGTGAGGCCATGCCCTGGACTGTCCTCATTATTTCTTTACATGACCTTAACAATTAACCTTATCCTGACCTACACTCCAAAATTCATTAAGAAAAATGACAAAAAAATTATAATATTCATTCAACAACTATTGAAAGAACCTATAAATGCAGCTAATGCATAGTACTGTATATACCTTAATTGGACTTGGTATTAGCTTCTTATTATTGTTTGTACTATAAAACTCAAAGGACTTAGAAAGGTAATGGGGCAACATTCTCTGAGTAATAAATTATTCTTCCTGCACCATTATAATGGCGGGAGAAGCTCTCAGGAGTGGCGTGTGTCACGTTAACTAAGCAGATAGACCTGTTTTAGGTCTATCTGCACCCCCTGAGCAAGCAGAGTGAAAAATAAATTGGTGCACATCTGTACAGTATTACCCGAGTGAATACAACTATTTTCCATATAGAAAACTGCAGCAGATTCCCCCCAGCACACAGCTTACATCCCCCTTTCTGCTTGTGCAGTGATTACACTACACAAGCAGAGCCTGCAAAGTTAATAACCCTCCTTCCTCCTCCCTCCTTCTCTGAGCCAAACAAGTGGGGGGGCGGCAGAGAGATCGGAGTATGTAGCTCCTGCTCTTATGTCCTCTGTGCTCAGTGTCAAAGACATGGCACTGCAGAGAACTGATTGTTCCTAATTAACAAAGGGGCTTGCACACCTTTTGTTGCTCGGGAGTAGTATCTGCTGCATTTTTTATGTTTAGAAGAGTGGTGCAAGTATTGTGCTTGCATCACTCTTTGTTAATTTTCATCAGGTCCGTCAGATGTATTGCGTGCCCATATGCTGGAAGAGAACATGCTGTAGTAGAAAAAAGCTAAATATCAGAATAATTTGCTGTTCCCATAATATCCAGTCCTTTCCTGGAGGAAAGGGCAGGTGGGGGTTGGGAAGTGACCAGACATTTTTAATTAATTCTTTATTGAAAGGAATAAACAATGCAATATGACAAGTCAGGTCACACATATAATTACATAGCATGGTTTAAGACAATATCAATAGGCAACAGACATGTCTTAGCATCAAGATCCTCTAAGGCCACGTACATACGATCGAACATGTCCGCTGAAACTGGTCCGCAGACCAGTTTTAGCGGACATGTTCGATCGTGTGTACGGCCTATCGGACCGTTTTCCAGCGGACAAAAGTTTACAAACATGCTTAGAAACCTGTCCGCTGGAAACCTGTCCGTCGGACATGTTCGATGGTTAGTACACAAAATCATCGGACCAAAATCCTGCGCATGCTCAGAAGCAAGTCGACGCATGCTTGGAAGCATTGAACTTCGTTTTTTCATCACGTCGTTGTGTTCTACGTCACCGCGTTCTGGTCCGAGGGGATTTTGGTCGGATGGTGTGTGTACGCACATCAGACCAACAGACCACTTCAGCCTTGTCCGATGAAAACGGTTCGTCGGACATGTTTCCTCGGACATGTCTGATCGTGTGTACAGGGCCTAAAAGACTGATCTTGCCATGGACAGCGACACAGTAAGACTCAGATAGACTAGGTACAAAGCAAGGGAAAGAAAAAAAGAAAGAAAGAAAGAAAGAAAGAAAGAAAGAAAGAAAGATCAGGCAGAACTGGCTGACCAGAAACTCTCTGGCGTGTAAAACAGCCACCATATTGAAGGATTGGTAGGCTGCAATACATTGTATTTTTGTTCTTGGATTTGGTTTTACTTTAATATTCAGAAGTGACTCTTCCCTGCTTTGGCCGAGCAATGATTTGGGTTCCAGAGAGTTGGAATTGCCTCGGCTGAACTTCTCTTCAGTTTAGTGCATGCCCTAAAAGCTCCATAGGTTAAAATGCATCCCTGTCCAGGAATACAGGAAACCAGTTATGGCCTACAGCAGGGGTGTCAAACTCAATTTCATCGTGGGCCGCATCAGCGTTGTGATTGTCCTCAAAAGGGCCGGTTGTATCTGTAAGGTTAGATGTCCAGCGCATCCCCTCTGCTTTACAATAGATGTCAAGATCCCCCCCCACCATTAGAAGTTGAGTCCCCCACTCTCCTTTACATTACAGTTCACCATCCTTATGCTGCTGTTGGTAAGAAGCTGAATACATTGGTTGAAAGCAGAAAGTAAGGGTCTGAAGTAGGCCAATAGGGGAGCTGGAGCTCTCCTGCAGCTGCAGGAAATGGCCTGGAGGGCCGAATTCGGCCCGCGGGCTCTGTGTTTGACACCTGGGGCCTACAGTGTCGCAGGGTTTGTGTGCCCAACATAGACTGCTCTCTCCTTTCACCATCTGGCTGGGTTTAATGATGCTGGCCACTATTTAACCTGGAAGTCTGGTAGCAAATATTGGCAAAGAAGTACGGCAAGGGACAGCTAGCTCTTGATTACTGATGAGTATTGCAGCAAGACTTGATTTTTATTTATTTATTTTACGTTTAACTGGTGGATTGTATATTTTTCTTTCTAAAGCTGGAGTTCAGTTGTTATTTACTCATTAGCTTAAACCCTATTTCAAATTAGTTTAACTTCAGAAAGTAAGTAAAATAACATTAAAATGCAGGGGTGTGTTTGTTGGAAGGTACTTTTGGAGAACAGTAGAAATGAAGACAGCATCTGCCATACAAGTAAGACAGAAAACTGTGTTTAGTTCAATTTAAAGACGCAACTGGTGGTTAAAAATATTCCTTTTATGAAGAGCACACATTGGGATCTGATAATTGGTTTTTGACACATAGAGAAAACATTTGAAACTAGGTCTAGACTGACCTAAAGATAAATTATACAACTGTGTTAGGGCCACAAGATGTGATTACAGACCATTCAGGCACAAGTGACTGGTCTATTGATTTCACAAAAAATCTTTGAAAGTGGAAACTGGTGTTCCTATCAAACATTTAGGTAATGATAAAGGCTGCAATGGGTAGGATGAATTGAAAGTTTAGATGCAGAGAACTTCCAGCCAAACCTTTGAAATACAACTGTGAGCAAAATGTTTAAAAAAATTCATGCAATCTGTCACTCTGTTGTCCTGTATCATAGTTTAATTATATAATGATTCTCCCAGTAGATCGGATGACCACACTAATCATTCTGCAGTATAAATACTGCAGTATGGTAATCCAGTGGACAGGTTAGACTGGCTATACAATATACCATTTTCTTATACAATTTTCCTTTAGATTTACCTAAACCATATAATATTAGGTCAAACCTAAACACTTTCAATCTGTGTACAGTCAGACAGGCCCTTGTACTACATAATTGAAGGTAAATGTAAAGTAAATTAAATAAGAAACGTATGACTAGCTTTAGTCTTAAACCTCGTACACACGATCGGACTTCCAATGGACTTTTCTGTGGATTTTGCTACAAATGGGCGTTGGCCGTGAACTTGGTATGCATACACACGGCAGGACATTTTCAGCCAACTTTCACCAAATCACATGTTTTTTCCAGCTCTTTACTGCCACCCTGTGGGCAAATTATGCTATTGTCTGATCTTTAGCATTGGTTCTGAGCATGCGTGTTTGGGATTAGTCTCCTTCGGACATGTGTTGCCGGAAAGTTTGTCTGTTTGCACAGCGAACATTTTTTCCGATGAAAAACACAAAAGGTTTGTCCGATGGAGCGTACGCACGGTCAGATTGTCCGATCAAACAGGTCCATCAGACTATTGTTGTCAAAAAGTCCTATCGTGTGTATGGCAGTAGTGTATTTAGGTTTTGTGCTGCCCTAGGCCTGACTAAACTCGTGCACCCCCTAATTTAAATATGACCCACCCCTTCCCGTCAAGGCCACACCCCTTTCTGTTTAAGACACACCCTGACATTTTCAAGTAGGGACACTAGTTCTTAGGGCTAGGCAGACATTGAATTCCTTTAATTTGCATAGATTTCCTCTCATTTCCTGTTTGGCTATGGGGCAGGAAGTGAAGGGAAAACTCTGCAATGGGACAGGGATAGTAAAAATAAATTGACAGGGGCTATAATCCTCCCTTACTCTATCCAAAATGAAAAAAAATAAGTGTTTCCTATAGTTCTACTTCAAGCACAATTTCTGATAATTTTATGGAGAGGACTAAGAAGATATAATCATGCCAATTGTGCAGTGAGGAAGGTTTGTAGTCAGGGATGATAGGACAGTCAAAATTAGAAGCAGATTGCGTTACAGTAACAGTGTAGCGCAAGCCGTCGGGGACTCTTTCCGTGCAGCCCCCTGCAAAGTGCTGCCCTAGGCCTGGGCTTTGTTGGCCTAGGCCAGCATACAGCGTTGCTGTATGGGCCTTAAAATGGATGTGTAGGTTAAAATTTCAAGCTGGACCTTTGCAGTGCCGCCCTTCACACTACAAGGGTTAAATGCTTGTTTAGTCTAGGGATGAAGGGGTAAGGTGTATTGCTTACCATATTTCATCAAGCTCCCTCTATCTGTGCAACCAGACCAGCGCTGCTGTCTCTTTACGATGCTTCGGGCAATAGTCCCATGTACCATGTAGAGTTAAAAGCCCTGTGTTGTACATGATGAGGCAGTGCACACGCCGTGCTTGTTTGGGTGGCAACTAAAGGTGGAGATTAAGTCGGGTTCACACTATTGCGAATTAGATGCGGGACCCCCGCAAACCTCTTGGCATTGGTGGTCAGTGCAGTAGCAAATACATTTACTTCCAGCATAGGTGATCACTACAGTGGCAGTGACCAGACTTGTGGTTAGTTCAGTGGCAGTGAAATATAACCTCCCAGCATTGATAGTGCAGTGGCAGTGAAGTAACCCCCCCCCCCTCCACATTGGTGATCAGTAGACATGTGCACACTGAAATATTTTGCTTCTGAATTTCCTTTTCGTACGAAAAATGTATTTATTTAGTTACTCCCGAAATTATTTTTTATTTAGTTAGTTTTGTTAAAAAATGCATTTGTCCGGAAGCAGCTAAACTGTAAGGCGTCGCAATCGTACATTTCCGGTTGAATGTTCCGCCTACAAGCTATAGAGGAATTCTAATGTTGTATGACTAGTAATAATTATATTTATTTATTCATTATTACTAGTCAACCAACGTTCAAATTTTTTTTATAGCCTATGGGCCGAGCATTTGACCGAAAATGTACGATGCAGCGTCGTACAGTTTAGCTGCTTGTCAAATCTTCTTAGAACTTTCGACAGACACCATAAGCCTTTAATGACAGATTTGACACTTGTATGTTTTTCGCTGCTTCATCGAATCTTCGTCGGTCATGACGAATGGTCTACCCCAACACTGTCTCTATAATGTTGAATCTTTTTTCTCTATGTAGAATAATCTTGGACTAATAGAGTTAGGTTAGACACATTAGACAGCAGATTCGATACACAGATTGCTATTGTCACGGTCATGTTGAATCTCCTATCTATATCGAACTGTTGTAGCAACGAAAATGAAAATAAAGCATTTTTTTATGTCGGATCTTTCGGATTTTGGATTCTGCGTGTTCGTTTTCGTTTGTTAAAATTATAATGAAAATATCCAAAATTCGGACGAAAATGCATTCAGACGAAAGCGAATGCACATGTCTAATAATCAGTGGTTACTTACTTGATTACATGCTCCCATGTCACTCCCTCTCCTCATCAAGGCAGGAACTATACTTGTATTGTTGGGTCGGGGATCACTCTGTCTGACAGTACTGTCTATTTCAGTGCCATGTGCCATTTGGCAAAGTCACACACAGGTGCCCATAAGGTGGAGGACCAAGCTCAGGACATGGTGGGCCGCCCATAGAGAGACAACGAGCCAAGGATCTATGAGCACCCCGCCATACAAGAAACAATGTCCAATATCTTATCAGTGTTTTCAAGGCATGAAAAAACAACCCTGACTGCAATTCCAAATATGATTAATAAAACAAACAATCTTTATAGAAATGAGGCATTTAAGAAGTAATCTGCAGGATAAATATCCACAGTGTACAAGTCTGACACACTTGGTTAGCTACCAACGATGATGTACGCTTTTCTAAACACACAAATATTACATGAATAAATAATGAAAATGAGGAAATCATCTCAGCATATGATAAAATAGATGGCAACAGCAAAATATGAGTCCATATCTTCTGTATGGAAAGTTAAAATATTAAAGTCGTGCGCAAAAAAACGGGAGGGGGTGGCAGCTGTGTTTTCCATAGAAGCCAAACCGATTTTAGTAGTAATATAGTAACTTGCTCTAGCAGAAAACTGAGTTATGAAACTGCAACACTCATTGGTAGATATGAGGTGGATGTACAATACATAACCCAAATAATGAATATATATTTAATATACCGTATATATATATTTATTTTATTACTGCACACGATGAGGATGTTGAATGATTCCATAAGCGTGTGGTGGTAATGAGACAATGAAATTCAACCTATTTGAAGGTAGAAAAGAGGGAAGGACGGCCGCACTCCAAGGATTTTCAAACGAAAAAAGTTGTCTTTATTATAAATCCAAAAACATGTACAGTCACAGCAATCACAGAAAACAGGACAGCCGACGCGTTTCGCACTCGATCAGTGCTTAGTCATGGCCATTAGTCATGCTATTTGCATCGCCAGCACCTTGGTAATCTAATTATCCTTGATCGTCTACAGGTCTCACCTGGAGCGGTGATTTATTTTCTTTTATTTGAAGGTAGAGCTGGACGATTTTGGCCCCAAAAAAAATTTGATTCACAAGTTGTTTTTTTCCTGATGGACATTGCGCCGGTCCTAAGTTTTTAGGCGAGGCCGCGGCTTCAGCCTAGCCCGCCGCGATCCTGGGAAAAGGCCGCGGAGTAGGCCGAAGCTGCAGCCTTGCCTAAAAAATCCTGCCCGCAGCTCGCCGCAATCCTGGGAAAAGGCAGCAAGCGGCCTTTTTCCAGGATCGCGGCGAGCTGCGGGCAGGATTTTATTTTTTAGGCGAGGCCGAGGCCTAGTCCGCGGAGTGCCGGTCACATGGAAAAAAAAATCTGAATCGACATGCCCTCGCAACTCGATTCAAGATCCAAATCGATTTTTTCCCCAACCCTATTTGAAGGAAGTTGCCCATGGATGTAGTCAACATTTTTTCATCTAATTGGGTTTATTTACTAAAAAAGCAAAGCTGTTTACTGTAAAATGAATGTGAACAACCCTACTACCTTAGAAAACAATAGGGGAGATTTAATAAAACTGGTGCACACAGAATCTGGTGCAGCTGTGCATAGTAACCAATTAGCTTCTAACTTCAGCTTGATCAATTAAGCTTTGACAATAAAACCTAGAAGCTGATTGGTCACTATGCACAGCTTCACCAGATTCTGTGTGCACCAGCTTTAGTAATCTGCCCCTATGTCTATTATTACAATAGAAGTCAATGTGAACCCTAACTGAATCACGTTTAGTTTCCTAAAGCACCGCGTATCATAAATAATCATAACATTTTCTTTTAGAAAATACAATTTTTACACGTTTATATTCTCTTTTCATCTTAGTGCTTCTTATCTCCTTCAGCCTCTTTCAACCACTTTATGCAATATTTTCAATGCTAGCTGCATATTATTGCTCTAGACAAGTGGTCTCCAAACTGTGGCCCTTTGCTTGCCTTTATCTAGCTCTTGGGGGACTATTCCTCCCACTGAACACCAACGATGTGGGACTATTCCTCACCAATGATCAGTTACTATTCCTTCCAATTACACCAATGATGGGGCACTATTCCCTCCACTGACACAATGATGGGGCACTATTCCTCCCATTGATACCAATGATGGGACACTATTCCTCTCATGGACCCCAATGATGGGGCACTACGTCTCCCACTGATACCAATGATGGGGCACTATTCCTCACTCTGAAATTAATGACAAGGGGCACTATTCCTCCCACTGACACCAATGATGGGGCACTATTCCTCCCATGGACTCCCACTGACACTAATGATGGGGCACTACTTCTCACACTGACACCAATGATGGGGCACAATTTGTCCTACTGACACCATTTTCAACTCCCACTGGTTACTGTCCGGACCCTCAAAAGTCTGAGGGCAGTAAACTGGCCCTTTGTTTCAAACACTTGTAGACTACTGCTCTAGACCAGCCTTTCTCCACCTTTCTCCACCTTTTTAACATGTAGAACCCCTTGATATAACTTTCCAGGCTCAGGGAACCCCTTGCTAATAGTTACTATTTTCGAAGTTCACACTACCTTAGTGTAATGGTCATCTTAGGAGGAAATTACATTTGTGGGGATTGGAAAGATTTCCCCAAGCCAAAAAGATCATTGTTGCTAGTGGTTACCCACTAAGCAGGGGTTTCTCATTACTCAAGGAGCCCACAGCAACCTCTGGAATAACACTGGTTGAGGAAGGCTGTGGTAAACTCCTGACATCTGTGGCCCACATCGGCGTACTACGTGTCTTTACTGCAGTTGCATCGGACAGTATGAAAATGTAAACAGACAACTGAGAGACAGTTGTCACCCCATAACAGGAAGAGACAGGGACCTCCATGGCAGGATCACCAGATATTATTATATTATTGAAAAATGATTTTAACCACTTCAGCCTCGGACCATTTGGCTGGCCAAAGACCAGAACACTTTTTGCGATTCGGCACTGCGTCGCTTTAACTGACAATTGCGCGGTCGTGCGACGTGGCTCCCAAACAAAATTGACGTCCTTTTTTTCCCACAAATAGAGCTTTTCTTTGGTGGTATTTGATCACTTTTGCGTTTTTTTATTTTTTGCGCTATAAACAAAAATTTTACGACAATTTTAGGAAAAAAGTAATATTTTTTTGCTATAATAAATATCCCCCAAAAAATGTTTCCCTCAGTTTAGGCCAATATGTATTCTTCTACATATTTTTGGTAAAACAAATCGCAATAAGCATTTATTAATTTATTAATTGGTTTGCACAAAAGTTATATCGTCAACAAAATAGGGGATATTAACATAGGGTAAATAACTAAAAATAAAAAACAATGCTTGAAAATACTTAGCATCCACCAGGCAGCGCTAGTGTATGGGCCAGATTCATGAAGAGTTAGGCTGGAGTATCCAGTGATCCGCCAGCCTAACTGTCACTTTAAGCCGGCGTTTTTGTTTTCTATAACCAGAAAACAAGAAACGCCGGGTTGGAGTTCCGATGCGATCGGCGTAATTGAATTTCGCCATCGCATCGTTAAATCAACTTAAAAATGGCGCCGGGGGCGTTCCCGCTGATTAACGCTGAAAAAATATGTTAATCAGCGGGAGTTGGAAATTCACGATCGTTTTCGGGCACGACGCAGTGACTTTACGATGTTTCCGGAAGCGATACACGACGTAAAGATAAAGCAGCCCCCTAGTGGAGTATCCTATGTTAAGTATAGCCGCCGTCATCGCGTCGGAAAAAAAAAATCGCGTCGTTTGCGTAAAACATTCATGAATGGGGACGTGACGTCATTGACATTCACTGACAGAACTTGGAGCATGCGCACTGGGATGCATTGACACTCGACGCATGCGCAGTACGTTCGCCGCGGGATCGCGCATAGTTTGAATACTACACGCCCCGTACCCGCCCAATTTGAATTCCGCCGGCTCATTTGCGATGCGCTGCCGCAACTTTAGGAGCAAGTGCTTCATGAATAACAGCACTTGCTCCTAAAATTTCGGCAGAGTAACGTAAATGAGAAGCGTTACTCCAGAGCAAAGATGCTCTCATCTACCTGAATCTGGTCCTATATGTCTAGTGCAACATATATGTAAATCAATTGATATCCTGGTTTAGTCTATGTTATATACGGATTTCTACAAAGAAGAACTCAAATGGAATAAGAAAAGTATCAACACAGTCCAATTAGTCCCAAGAAGGTAAAAGCATGACCTTGATGTTGCCAGAAGATCCACCACCAATCGTGTAAAGAGAAAGGAGGGGGGGGGTGTGGATAGCATTTTTATCGTGACTGCGACATTATGGTGGACACATCGGACACTTTTGATGCCATTTTGGGACCATTGTCATTGCTATAAAAATGCACTGATTACTGTAAAAATTGCACTGGCAGTGAAGGGGTTAACCAGAAGGGGGCACTAAGGGATTAAGTGTGTCCTAGGGAGTGCTTCTAACTGTAGGGGGGATGGGCTGTGTGTGACACGACACTGATCACCGCTCACAATTACAGGGATCGTGATCAGTATCCTGTCACTGGGAAGAATGGGGAAATGCTTGTTTACATCAGCATTTCCCCGTTTTTCCTCTCAATGAGACGATCGCGGCCTTTGTCACAGTGTACCAGTGTCCCATGAACATCTTTACCAGTGCACAAAAACATCTGCAATATTGTTCCATTGCAACATCATTCAACATCTGTCAGTGTCCGCCGGTGGACGATCAACATTTGTCGTATTGTACACGTGCACAAAAAATATGTACCAGTGTCCCACCAATAAATACATAATACAAAATTTAAAGCACTCCCGTTCACCTGCTTGCGTGCAAAGGCCAACACACACATTGGTCCCATACACATACGTAATGGACGACCACACACAACACATGTGATGCATCGCTGTAAATGTCAGAGTAATAATTCTAGCACCCGACCTCCTGTGTAACTCTAAACTGGTAACCAATAAAGCAGGGGTAGGCAACCTCGGACCTCCAGCTGTTTTTAAACTACAAATCCCATGAGACATTGCAAGACCCGGACAATTACAGGCATGACACCTAGAGGCAGAGGCATGATGGGATTTGTAGTTTCACCACAGCTGGAGGGCCAATGTTAACTACCCCTGCAATAAAGGCTCATAAAGCTGCTTATAATGCAGATTTTCATATACCGAAGTTTGGCGCCATTTTAGAAGTGTGCGCAGTTTTAAAGCGTTACATGTTTGTTATCTATTTACCTGGCCCAATATCATATTTTATATTTTACCAAAAATTATATTGTCTTTGTGTGCATTGAAATCCATAAAAATATATTCATGAGTCAGGCGCCGTACACACGGCAGAGAACCTCGACGGGCAGAACACATCGTTCCGCCCGTCGAGGTTCTCTCCCGGCCGTCGAAATCGGCGACCCGCCCGTCGGGAATGGCAATCAGCCATTCTTCCGGGCGGGCCGTCGAGGAAATAGAGAGCGTGCTCTCTATTTCGGCTCGACGGGCTTCCCGACGGGAAGCTCGCCGAGACCGTACACACGGCCGAGGTCCTCGGCCGTGTGTACGCCGCCTTAGTGTGTAAAATTGCGTTTGAAAAACTGCTGCGCAATTACCGTTTGAGATAAAAATTTGAGATAAAAATTTGTAAAACACACCGGGCCAGATTCACAGTGCGATTACGCCGGCGTAACAGGAGATGCGTGGCGTAAGTCTAAATGTGCACATGCGTTTCGATGCTCCGCATCCCCAAAACGAGATACGCAAGAAATTTACTTTTTTTGTCCCGTGTAATTTCGATAGACAGGCGCACCCGTCCGCGCAAAACTGCGCTAGACACACCATTGATTTGCTATTCAAATATGCAAATGAGGGAGTTACGGGGATCCACAAAAGAACGTTGGTGCAGCGCAGGCTACGCGCTGTGCGCAACAGCTGCACGTCCTGTCTAAAATTAGACCATATAAAAGGTGGTATAAAATTAGACAATTCGTCTACATGTCAGAGAAAGCAACACTGTTAGTGAGGAGCTGAGCAGTCACACATGTTGCCCAACAAACTGTATGCCAACATGCCAGTGGCATCCATGCTCAGGAGGGCACGGAGGAGGGCACGGGAGAGGATTTTTTTTTTTTTACAAAAAAAAATTCTTTGCTTTAAGAAACATTTTTACAAAAAATATACATACATATATACATCAATACATAACATACATACAAATTACAAACACGGTCTCATTATCTTTCAATAGCCCTTTAAAACCTTGATGGATATAATAATTAATCTGATACAAGCCCCTCACTCTTCACTTGATATATCACACACGCATAGACATCTTTGGCATGAGTGATTCTGAGGTGTCTCGCATCTTCAGATTCACCCCTCATGCCATTATGGAATTACCACAACCCTGCAGGAGCCCAACACCAGCCCAACACATGACACCACCCATGACACCCATGACAGCTACATATACAATCATAGCCCCATCCCCACAGATTTCGAACAGAACATGTATAGGGACAGCTGGCTGGTTGGTGAGTGACATGGGTGGCAGGCATGACTGTCCCCCCCCCATGATGCTGAAATTACAAGGTGGACATGCACTACTAACATCCTCCTGTCTTATCCCTTCAGGGTGACTCTGCATATGCACTGGGACACCATCTCATGACTCCTATACGGAACCCCCCTAACCAAGGCTACCCCGTCTTCTGAGGGAAGAGCAGCCAGGAGCCATCTCACATTAGGCATCTTTGCACGTTAAACACACACATTAATCATGGCACAATGAGAATGCATGCATGCACACCACTGTGGTCCCTAGCACCGGCACATCACATCCTCATCACATTGGATTAGCACAAGCCCACCATGCAGGACTTGTGAGCAGCAACGCCACGCCACGGCTCCAAATATGTCACTGTACATTCATACACCATTCACACGGACCTGGGGATCACTTCTCCACCACAAATTAGGATGACACCACTTTTCCGGCAGGAATGTCACCCCCACATTCCCAAATCATACACAAACAGAACCAAAAAAATAAATAAATTGACCAGCAAAAATATAATTTAAACAAAATAACAACAAAGAAAACACATAAAAGACAAAAATCACTCTGCAAAACAGTCCCCAAATATCTCAAAGACACGTCACAAACAAACAAACAAACGCTAATAAACAACAGAACAAAAGCACCTTGCTGTATAGGAAGGGATACAAAGGGACGTACTTTTGCAAAGGAAGTGCGTTTGTCTCTGTCTATTTATGCTGTCTGCGTAGTTCACTAATTTGCCCTAGTCCACTTCCAATTTCACTGATTGCGCCGTTCCCGAGTTGTGAGCATGCGCAGGCGCAAATTTCTGCGCAAAACCGACGAGAATAGGGTGATTGCGCCGCTACATTGCGCCAGTCTAACGTAAAGGCGGTGCGCTACGCCGGTCCAATAATGCGCAGATGTACGTGAATCTGGCCCACCATTTTATTTTCTAGGGCCTCTGCTACAAAAATATATGTTTGGGGGTTCTAAGTAATTTTCTAGCAAAAATACAGATTTTTTACTTGTAAACAAAAAGTGTCAGAAGAAGACCTTAAGATACTGCTTGGATGTTGCCCCTTAGGACTACAAGTATGCATATGCCGTGTGTCAGAAATAACGTGTTAATTATAAATTTCTTTATTTTCCAAAGAATTGTGGTAAAAAATGACAACTTCATAAAACTCGCTATGACTCTTACTAAATACCTTGGACGGTCTACTTTCCAAAAAGGGGTCATTTGGGGATATTTGTACTGTCTTGGCATGTTAGGGTCTCAAGAAATGAGATCAGTCAGTACATCAGGTGTGATCAATTTTCCGTGTTTGGCCCCATAGCTTGTAGACTCACACAGGCCAAATAATATGCTCTGATTTGGGTAATTTTTACCAAAGAAATGTAGCAGTATAAGCCCTGGCTCACACTAGTGCGTTTTAACATGCAATTTGACATGTGAAATGGCATGTCAAATCGGAGGCAATTGTCAGCAATGGCACCGTCCTAATCGGTGCGACGCTGCATCTGCGGTGCTGCACCGATTTCAAGAAGTAGTTTCTTTACTACTTTTTGCAAATTCGGCCTGCACAGATGTCTCTGTACTCATGGCCGAAATCGGGACTGACAAGCTGGAGTGAAATTCCCACAGCCAATGTGAACCTGGTCTTAGGCTGGGTTCACACTTGTGCGACGACAGTCATCGCATGTGATTCGCACTGCATTGCTGTGCAGATCACATGCAATGTCTTTGTGATGTGAATTCAGCCATACAAAATGTATGGCTGAAATCGCATCGTATTTGCACCAAAATGGTGCAGGACCCTTTTTTGGTCCGCACTGGAATCGGATGGCATGGGTGTTCACACAATCCCATTCCTGCACTTGCCAACCGCCTTAGTGTAAATGTACATCATGCGTTAACACTTACATATGGCTACAACTAGATGCCATAACCCCCGTTTTTTTTTCTTCAGGCGGTTGGCTTTCTGATAAAAGTGGTCCCAGCGACGGATTCGCTATGGGATGACTTTTAACCACTTGCCCACTGGGCACTTAAACCCCCTTCCTAACCAGACCAATTTTCAGCTTTCAGTGCTCTCACATTTTGAATGACAATTACTCAGTCATGCAACACCGTACCCATATTGAATTTATGTCCTTTTTTCACACAAATAGAGCTTTCTTTTGATGAAATTTAAATTTTGTATTTGCATATTATTTTGTAAGTGCATATTATTTGGTCTGTGTGAAAGTTATAAATTCTACAAACTATGGTGCCAATTATTTAAAATTGATCACACCTGATCACATCTTATCACACCTGATGTACTGTACTGTTTCTTGAGACTCTAACAAGCCAGGAAAGTACAAATACCACCCAAATGACATATTTTTACAAAGCAGACAATCCAAGGTATTTAGTAATGGTGAGTTTTTTTAAGTTTACATTTTTTCTCACAATTCTTTGCAAAATTATGATTTTTTTTCCCCACAAAATTGTCATATTAACCACTTAAAGACCGCCTCCTGCACATATGCGTCGGCAAATGGCACGGCTGGGCACATGCACATACAGGTACGTGCTGTGCAAGTACCCAGCTCCCGTGACCCGCGGTCCCGATTGCCACTGGAGTGCAGCGATCGGTCCCCCGAGCTGAAGAACGGCTTCCCTGTTCTTTACTGTGGCGGCAGCATCGATTGTGTCATCCCTCTTATAGGGGGACACAATCAATGACATCACACCTACAGCCACACCCCCCTACAGTTGTAAACACACTTCATGTCACACAAATTCCCATCAGTGCCCCCTGTGGTTAACTCCCAAAATGCAATTGTCATTTTCACAATAAACAATGCATTTTAAATGCATTTTTTGCTGTGAAAATGACAATGGTCCCAAAAATGTGTCAAAATTGTCAATAATGTCACAGTCACGAAAAAAAATGCAATAAAACTATCCCCTATTTTGTAAACGCTATAAATTTTGCACAAACCAACCGATAAACGGTTATTGCGATTTTTTTTTACCAAAAATAGGTAGAAGAATACTGTACGTATCGGCCTAAACTGAGGAAAAAACTATTTTTTTTTAGATATTTTTGGCGGATATTTATTATAGCAAAAAGTAAAAAATATTGCATTTTTTTCAAAATTGTCGCTCTATTTTTGTTTATAGCGCAAAAAATAAAAGCAGAGGTGATCAAACAACACCAAAAGAAAGCTCTATTTGTGGGGAAAAAAGAACGCCAATTTTGTTTGGGAGGCACGTCGCACGACCGTGCAATTGTCAGTTAAAGCGACGCAGTGCCAAATCGCAAAAAGGGGCAAGGTCCTTTAGCTGCATTTTGGTCCGGGTCTTAAGTGGTTAACAGGATATTTCTCACACACAGCATATGCATTCTTGCAATTACACCCCAAAATACATTCTGCTACTCCTCCTGAGTATGGCGACACATGTGTGAGACTTTTACACAACCTGGCCAAGCATTGAAGCATTGAACGTAAATTTTCGGCTCCTCGTAGTGTTTTACGTCACCGTGTTTTGGCACGGTCGGAATTTAGTCTAATAGTGTGTATGGAAGACCAGTGGCGTAACCAGAGTTATGGGCGCCCGGGGCAGAATTTTTTTTCGCCCCCCCCCCCCCTTGTATAATCATCCACTCTGGTTATAAGGATCTGTAATGTATCCCTCTCAGGGCTTTCAGCATGTAAGGGGTAAATTATTGCAGGATTAATCATTTAACCCCTTACTGTAAGGGATTAACAGACTGACCCCCCCCCCACAACCACAGATCCCCCATCATAGACTGAAGCCCCCCCCCACAATCACAGATCCCCCATCACAGACTGACCCCCCCCACAATCACAGATCCCCCATCACAGACTGACCCCCTAAATAACAGACCTCTCATCACAGACTGATCCCCCCCAATCACAGATGGATCCCCCAATCACAGATAGACCCCCCACAATCACAGACCCCCTATTTAACAGACCTCAGACAGTAACCCCCACCATAGTGCAGACCTCAGACAGTAACCCCCAGTAGTGCAGACCTCAGACAGTAACCCCCATAATAGTGCAGACCTCAGACAGTAACCCCAAGTAGTGCAGACCTCAGACAGTAACCCCCATAATAGTGCAGACCTCAGACAGTAACCCCAAGTAGTGCAGACCTCAGACAGTAACCCCCATAATAGTGCAGACCTCAGACAGTAACCCCCATAATAGTGCAGACCTCAGACAGTAACCCCTATAATAGTGCAGACCTCAGACAGTAACCCCCATAATAGTGCAGACCTCAGACAGTAACCCCCAGTAGTGCAGACCTCAGACAATAACCCCCAGTAGTGCAGACCTCAGACCTCAGACAGCGGCGTGTGTTGTTTCCCTCAAGCGCGGGCTCCTCCTCCTCTGTGGGTGTGAACAGAGAGGAGGGACGCCGCCGGGTGTACCAAGATGGCCGCCGCTCCGGAGCTAGGCCGAAGCCGGGGACTTTCCTAGGCCGAGGCTCCGGAGCGCTCCGCGGAGCCGGTGGATGGATTCGCCCCCCCCCATTTTTCGCCCGGTGCGACAGCCCCCCCTGCCCCCCCCCCCCCCCCGCTACGCCAGTGTGGAAGACTAATGAAAGTCAGCTTCATTGGATATCCGATGAAAAAATCCATCGGATTGTGTACATTGTGATTGAGTGTGTACATGGCTTTACACTTTTGAAGGTCCTGAAGCAGGACAATGGAAACGCCCCAAAAAATGATCCCATTTTGGAAATTAAACACTCCAACATATATTCTATGAGGCATAATGAGTTTTTTGAACATGTCATTTTTTTCCCACAAGCATACCTCCCAACTTTTCAAAAGTCCACTGCGGGACATTCATGTTGAGCGGGGTGGCGGTGATTTTTTTTTCTTTTAGCATCAAAGTTGCTGCTTCCACTGGCTCCTCTTCCAGTGTGGGAAAATTGCGGGACTGCGGGAAGACAGTGTCTATGTGGAAAAGTCATGCAGGATCCATGCAGGTTGGGAGGTATGAATGTTATTCTCTGGGGTCTCTGTTAAAAAATTTATATATAAGGTTTGGAGGGGGTTCTAAGTAATTTTCAAGCAAAAAATACAGATTTTTTCTTGTAAACAACAAATGTCAGAAAAAGGCTTGGTCAGCAAGTGGTTATTGCTCTGCTAATTTATCATTTTACACTGGATTATTGTACAGATCTGTAAGAAAAACACAAAGCACCCCAGGGTTCAGGTAAGAAAACTTATGGCTCTTGTATTATTATGACAATATTTGTTGATCCTGGCATTCAGCTTTAAAACTACATTCACATGGGTAACGAACCCTGAAGAGCATCTAATGCTATTATTTCAGCTTCCATCCGGCCCATGCTGCTATATCATTTTTATTATAAAGCTACTGATGTGATTAGCATAGCGTGGTGCAGTACTATGCAATATTAATACGTGTGTACTTGGCTGTTTAGTATAATATAATATATTTTAATAAATGGTTGTAATAAAGATGCAGCTGTGGGTGCCCCTGTCTTAAAACCCATGTCATAAAACAATAAAACCAGTAGGTCACCTATTATCCTTGAGATGCTGATTCATACCCAACACCTCCATAGCCCTATCGCCTACACCTGCCATGGTAACGGGCAACCAGTACAGAAGCACACAAGATTACAGGAAATCTCAAAAATGACACTATTAACACGCGTAAGAAATACACTAAAATGATTACGTTAACCATTTGTAGATGTGCTATACATGTCAAAAAACTTCATAGAAGCACACAGGACATGTGTAGTACAACCTATTCTGCTGCTCCCCCCCACAACCTCACATTTGAGGAGTTGTAATAGCTGCTGCTGCCATACAAAATTAATAAAATCTGTTCTGAGGTCCCATTAAGATATCGTAGTGTGGAAATAGGCACTCCAGCCTGCGATTCTGAAAGCGCAATTTATACGTGTCTCTGCACAACGCACATAGGGCAGCCCTTTTGCTTCAGTGGGCCGCTATATGTGCGTTTGTTGCCCAAAATGAATCTCATGTTCCTTTTTGGGCAACATGTTTTTTTTTTACAGAAAGGTGTTTTTATTCAAAAAACAGCATTACAAGATATACATTAGTCGACAATCAGATTTGTAGAAAAACGGTAACAGTCAGAAACAAGCATTTTCAGCGTTTGCAGATAATAAAACAAAGGAAAATAAAAAAAATGGGAAATAATAAAAAGTAAAATAAACAAACGAGGTGCAAGTTCATAGCTCTCTCACTCCAGCACCCCCCAACCGTAAACTACCAGGCGCAGACCCAACCGGAAACCTCCCCAGAGTACACTAGGGTAAATGACAGTCGCCCCTGCGCCAAATCCTCATATATCCAACCAGAACATATAAGTAACTCAGCAGTCGATCGAATTAGGTGGCGCCCCGGGAGAGAGGGGAGGGGCAACGGCCCCCATGCCGGGCGGGGGGGAGTCCATCTCTAGTCCCCCCACCCCCGCGCATCCACCCACTCCACCGAGTCTAAGGCTTTTTCGGCGTCTAGGGACGCCACTACCCCCGCCGACTCCGGCCGTGCCCTGTCCATATGCGTGAAAAGCCTTCTAATATTAATGTCCGTTCCCCTCCCCGGCATGAACCCCGTTTGGTCTGGATGTACCAAAGCAGTTATGACTGTGTTTAGTCTCCTGGCCAGGACCTTGGCCAGGAGTTTCGCATTAACGTTAATCAGTGAGATGGGGCGGTAAGAGGAGCACAAGGCCGGGTCCTTACCTGGTTTAGGGATCACCACCACCACCACTGCCTCACTCAGGGAATGCAAGAGCTCCCGCACCCTCTGCGCCTCTGTCAACATACCGAGCATTTTGTCCGTCAAGTCCTCAGAGTATTGTTTGTAAAATTCAACTGGTATACCGTCGGGGCCCGGCGACTTCCCCGATTGGAGGGACTTCCCCTCTACAGCCCAGCATTCCAGTGAGCACTGGAGGGGTAGAGCAGTGAGCCGATGACTGACTTGACTTCCTTTGCTGCATGACTGCAAAACGTATAAACTTAAAAAAGAAATCTAATATAATTGAACCCAAATCATTATAGTTATCCTTCATTTTTTTTTTTAATGAATACATAACTGGAATAAATTACATTATTTTTATATCTGCTTAAAGCTCAGCTATAATCCTTAGCAATAGAAAAAGATTGTGTTAATTTT
Source organism: Rana kukunoris (assembly GCA_029574335.1). NCBI lineage: Eukaryota > Metazoa > Chordata > Amphibia > Anura > Ranidae > Rana > Rana kukunoris. The sequence continues at coordinate 84,593,927 of CM056059.1, forward strand.
CAGTGTGAACATTTAAACTTGTTTTTTTTAATGACCATCTACAGAATTAAAATAATTGTAGAGTACCAGGATTCAGTAATGACTCCAAAAGTCATTAGTCCAATTGGAGTTTACTAAAAAGTCTATTTATGCAGAAAGGTTGGATTCCGGCACGTTCCACCCCTTGAATTTGCTGCACGTTTGCTGACAATTGTAGTAACAATTTCTGTTTCAATCATTTTACTGTTTTTGAAAAACAAGTAAAAATTAAAAGATCATTTAGTGGAGCAGCAAACAATCCTCATCTGCTCCAAACATGTAACGGGGAAACGTACAAATACAAGGTTTGGAAGAAACTGGTGAGGAACATAGTACATAGGTAAGATCTGTCGTGGGGCCCTCTGGCGTACATAAATTTCTATTTGAGAAAGACATCTGCTTATTAGGTACTACTACTAGAGCATTTAACTAACATAAACGAGAGAGGGTTACCATCCGGTTAACGCCCCAGATAAAGTATATATATATATATATATATATATATATATATATATATATATATATATATATATATATATACACAAAATATCATGGACTTGGAAGCAAGACATTATTGTAACTTAATCAAAATGAAGTAGTATTAATGCCTCTTACTCACATTGTACGTTAATTAATTAATAGTGTAGAGGAAGCCGGCAGGGACTCTTTCTGTGCTGCCCCCAGCAAAGTGCTGCCATAGGCTTGGGCCTTGTTGGCCTAGGCCAGGATACAGCGTTGGTTGCTATGATATTCAATGAAATGGAAAAGAGCCGTTCAAATCCTTCCCTGATAAATGGCAGGAAAAAGTCCTGTGTATTTATTATTGGGACTATGCCTCTATAATTGCCAGTGGGGTTTAGACCATACATGTTTTTGAGAAGTCAGAAGTTTTAGTTGCATCCTGGTGTTATCCGTCAGTTATGGCATGACGTAGATGACAGTTCTTTTAACCAGTGTGTTATGATGGTGACAGGTCAGGGTACTGAGCATCTATTGTATCTCTATATCTAGCACAGTGTCTCAAACTGAAGTATAGAGACCGACCATACAATACCCTGCTGTAGTATTGCTGTTCCCGGCAGGTCAGCTTCCGAAGAAACGACTTTATGTACGTTATCCAAAGAATTTGCCACTGTCCTTTTTGTGCAGGCGCTAAACAGCACATAGATGTCTTTCCATGTCTCACGATCTTGCGTTGTATTCAGGGCTGGTGCTACCACTAGGCAAACTAGGAAGCCGCCTAGTGTGCCCTGCTGCCTAGGGCGCCCGGCCACTGGTGTTCCTACTCTCTTCTCTCTGTAGCGAGTAAATAAGTCCCAGCATCAGCCGCCGCTCCATTCGCACATAGTGTTAGAGGAACAGCGGCAGCAGAGGTCTGTGTCTCAACTCCCGAATGAATGGAAGCAAGAAAACATTCATTGATGGGCACTGGTAGGCTGCATTGATGAGCGCTGGTGAGGCTGAATTTAATGGACGCTGCTGAAGCTGCGTTGATGGGCGCTGGTGAGGCTGCATTTGATGGGTGTGGGGGAGGCTGCATTGATGGGCGCTTCAATAAAAAGGTGGGGTATACATGGGCAGGGAAAGGGGGCAGAGTCAAGGGTGGAGCTAAGGGGGCGGAAAAATTAGGTTTCGCCTAGGGTGTCAAAAATCCTTGCACTAGCCCTGGTTGTGTTGCAGTTGTCCAACTCTCAACGAGAGAGAGGTGTCACATGACACTGGTGACGTCAACGCATTTTGCAATGTGAATCATGTAGCTTTGTCTGGACGGGGATGCACACTGGCCGCATTTGATGGGCACACTGGCAGCAGTTGATGGGCACAGTGGCTGTATTTGATGAGCACAGTGTGCTGCGTTTGATGAGCACAGTGGCTGCGTTTGATGTGCACAGTGGCTGCGTTTGAGCACAGTGGCTGCGTTTGATGTGCACAGTGGCTGCGTTTGATGAGCACAGTGTGCTGCGTTTGATGAGCACAGTGTGCTGCGTTTGATGAGCACAGTGTGCTGCGTTTGATGAGCACAGTGGCTGCGTTTGATGTGCACAGTGGCTGCGTTTGAGCACAGTGGCTGCGTTTGATGTGCACAGTGACTGTGTTTGATGAGCACAGTGACTGCGTTTGATGGACACAGTGGCTGCATTTGATGAGCACACTGTGCTGCGTTTGATGAGCACAGTGGCTGTGTTTGATGAGCACAGTGGCTGTGTTTGATGAGCACAGTGGCTGCGTTTGATGTGCACAGTGACTGTGTTTGATGAGCACAGTGACTGCGTTTGATGGACACAGTGGCTGCATTTGATGAGCACACTGTGCTGCGTTTGATGAGCACAGTGGCTGTGTTTGATGAGCACAGTGGCTGTGTTTGATGAGCACAGTGGCTGTGTTTGATGTGCACAGTGGTTGTGTTTGATGAGCACAGTGGCTGCGTTTGATGGACACAGTGGCTGCATTTGATGAGCACAGTGGCTGCGTTTGATGGACACAGTGGCTGCATTTGATGAGCACAGTGTGCTGCGTTTGATGAGCACAGTGGCTGTGTTTGATGAGCACAGTGGCTGTGTTTGATGAGCACAGTGGCTGCGTTTGATGGGCATAGTGGCTGCATTTGTTGGCACAGTGGCTGCGTTTGATGTTTTTTTTTTTTCAGTTTGTTTGCGCCCCCCCAAAAAAGTTTTGAGCATCAGCCGCCACTGTTACGATGCTTGTATAAAAATCTACTTGAATGGTGATGTTTAAAATCATACAGAAATGAATACATGTTGTGTCTTTTTATATCTGCATAGTGCTTAGATTTGGGCTGTCATTAGATGTCATCAGCTGTAATGCAAAAGCCGGCAGGCACATACAGCAAGTAACTGCCCTTTCTGCCTTGGAACTGTATATAAACACCTGAGAAATGCCAGTGACCTGTTAAAGAGAGTTGAACGGTGCAATTCTTTTGCTAAATATATCAGTATCAAAAAAATAAAAAAAAATAAAAATGAGGGCATGCAGCAGCTCTAGACAGTATATTGAAAATGCGTCTTACATTTTACAGGTAAAGGTGATTTTTCACATACTACTAACTGGGTTATGGATTTAGAGTTCAGTGTCTGATGCCGCGTACACACGATCGTTTTTCGGGTTGTAAAAAATTACGTTTTTTATTTATGTCACTAAAAACGATCGTGTGTGGGCTCCAGAGCATTTTTCACGATGTAAAAAATGGGCACTAAAAATTTCGAACATGCTCTAATTTTAACGTTGTCGTTTTTAACCACTTCAGGCCCGCGCTACCGTCGAATGACGGCAAGAGCGCGGGTATGAATATCCAACATGCCGTCATTTGACAGCATCTCCTTTGGGCGTTCCCAGCGCGCGCTGTAGAGCGCGCTGCGGGGAAGCCCTGTGTTGTCTGTGTCCCTTGGACAAGGCCAATCACAGATCGCGGCGAACGGCCAATCAGAGTGGCCGTTTGCGATGTGATCTGTGGGCGAATGAGAGATGATCCTGTCTCTGGAGAGGAGGAGCACGATCTGTGTTCCTTCCTACATAGGGACACAGATCGGTCACCCCCCCCAGTCACCCCCGCTCCCCCCACAGTTAGAACACACCTAGGATACACATTTAACCCCTTCCTCACCCCCTAGTGTTAACCCCTTCAATGCCAGTCACATTTATACTGTAATTAGTGCATATTTATAGCACTGATAGCAGTATAAATGTGAATGGCGCCAAAAATGTGTCAAAAGTGTCCGATGTGTCCGCCATAACGTCGCAGTACCAATAAAAATCGCAGATCGCCGCCATTTCTAGTAAAAAAAAAAAATAATAAAAAATAATAATTCTCTCCCCTATTTTGTAAGCGCTATAACTTTTGCGCAAACCAGTCGCTTATTGCGATTTTTTTTTTTTACCAAAAATATGTAGAAGAATACGTATCGCCCTAAACTGAGAAAAAAATATGTGTTTTTTTTTTTTTTAATTGGGATATTTATTATAGCAACAAGTAAAAAATATTGTATTTTTCTTCAAAATTGTCGCTCTTTTTTGTTTAATAGCGCAAAAAATAAAAACCGCACAGGCGATCAAATACCACCAAAAGAAAGCTCTACTTGTGGGGAAAAAAGGACGTCAATTTTGTTTGGGAGCCACGTCGCACGACCGCGCAATTGTCAGTTAAAGCGACGCAGTGCCGGAAGCTGAAATTTCACCTGGGCAGGAGGGGGGTGTATGTGCCCAGTAAGCAAGTGGTTAACGTTGTCTTTTTTAACATTGTAAAAAAATGGTGAGCCAAGTCACACAAGTGAAAGGAATTAGGTAGAGAAACACTGGAGCAAGGAGTGTTGAAGAGGTATAAACTATCTACCTTTAGCAAGATTCACCCCCCTGAAGTACAGAAGACAGCATTAAAAACCTGACAAAGGCTCTCCTCTTTTCCACTTTGTCCTGGTGACAACGTTATCCGAAATAAATGTGTGCACTGTGAAGGAGCAAATTCTTGCAAGGTTTGGGATTACCAGTGCCTAGGAGACCAGTGCCGGCCCAAGACATTGTGCTGCCTGGCACCAAGAATGAAATGCTGCCCCCCACCCCCCCGCCAAATAAATCACGCCCACCAAAAAAAAAAAAAGAGAGAGAGAGAGAGAGAGGGGGGGGGGTCAGGAGAGAGAGAGGGGTCAGGAGAGAGAGAGAGAGGGTCAGGAGAGAGAGAGAGAGGGTCAGGAGAGAGAGAGAGAGGGTCAGGAGAGAGAGAGAGAGAGGGTCAGGAGAGAGAGAGAGAGGGGGTCAGGAGAGAGAGAGAGGGTCAGGAGAGAGAGAGAGAGGGTCAGGAGAGAGAGAGAGAGGGTCAGGAGAGAGAGAGAGGGGCAGGAGAGAGAGAGAGGGGCAGGAGAGAGAGAGAGGGGCAGGAGAGAGAGAGAGAGAGGCAGGACAGAGAGAGAGAGGGGGCCAGGAGAGAGAGAGAGACAGAGAGAGAGAGGGTCAGGAGAGAGAGAGATGGGCAGGAGAGAGAGATGGGGGCCGGAGAGAGAGAGGGGCAGGAGAGAGAGAGGGGGCAGGAGAGAGATGGGGGCAGGAGAGAGAGGGAGAGAGGGGCAGGAGAGAGAGAGGGGCAGGGGAGAGAGAGGGGCAGGAGAGAGAGAGGGGGGCAGGAGAGAGAGAGGGGGGGCAGGAGAGAGAGGGGCAGGAGAGAGAGAGGGGCAGGAGAAGGAGAGGTGCAGGAGAGAGAGAGAGAGAGAGAGGCAGGAGAGAGAGAGAGAGAGAGAGAGAGAGAGAGGGGCAGGAGAGAGGGAAGGGCAGGAGAGAGAGAGATGCAGGAGAGAGAGAGAGGCAGGAGAGAGAGAGAGGGGCAGGAGAGAGAGAGAGAGGCAAGAGAGAGGGGCGAGAGAGAGAGAGAGGGGCAGGAGAGAGACTGACAGAGCAGATGAGAAACAGACCTCAGAAGACAATGACACACAGCGCGAGTTAGGACTCTGGAGCATGCAGGGCAGGTATGATTATCCACAGACACAGACTGCCCTGCCTGCATCCACATGTGACCAGGAGCTATGGCTTTAGTCTAGGCGATAAGGTGAATCCTTCACATACCCTCATGTCCGCCGCGCCATACGATCTGTCCCGTCCCACACTGTCACATGACATGTACAGAGCGGCGCCGGCTCCTGAGAGGCAGCGGCGCCTGCCCTTCTCACTCGCTGACTGCTTCCGCTGGGAGTGTCCTCACAGGCAGCGGGCGGAACGGGCTGGCAGAATGCCGCTCCCCTAAAAGTGCCGCCTGGTACCCATGGTACCACCCGGTCCCATCATAGGGCCGGCCCTGTAGGAGACGAGCAGGCCAAAAGCCAGGGTCCAAGAGAGTCAATTTAGAGCCATCTAGAGATCATACAGACGGTCAGGAGGGAGACCTTAAACCCCCGTGCTCAGAGTGACCAGCATAGTGGTCAGTATATCCGGTAAGGAGACTACATCTTCACTTTGGGTGTCTCTACTGGTGAATCAAGTCTATTTATACTTTCCACTTTCCACCTCTTTTTGATGATCCGTAGGACTCAATTTCTGGGACTTCCTCTATCATTTAAATAACCATCATCTATCCTGTGGAAATTTAAATGGATTAAGAACTTCTTTGTTATGTTTTTTTACACAGTATTGGTGTACATGATCAGTGTGTGAATATTTTTCATATATATCTTTATTCATATAATTTGGTTATATTTTTGCACAGTCTGGTGTAATATTACAGTGTGTGAATATTTTTTCATACGTTTTTTGTTCATACATCTTGGTTGGTTTTCTATGACGTTATCCAGCTTTAATACGCTGTAGTTACATGTTTGTCCATCCAGTCTTCATTTTCATCCAGCGCCGTATCTTTTTCTTTTTTTCATGGTAAAAAAATGGTCGTTTGTGGGCTTTAATGAGGTGAAAAAAACGCGCATGCTCAGAAGCAAGTTATGAGACGGGAGCGCTCGTTCTGGTAAAATTAGCGTTTGTAAGGCCTCGTACACACGAGGCAATCTATTTGTTCAAATCGGTCGGACCGACCGATTTGAACAAATCTGTCTGATAGGATTTTGGTTTGCTCGCGTGTACACACAAGCAAACCAAAATCCCCGCCAGCAGACGGCGCGCTGACGTGTCGGTGACGTGGCGGTGACGTTGAGGCCGCCACGTCACCGCACCAGGAAGTAAAACACTTCCGCGCATGCGCCGAATCCATTCGGCGGCGGTGCGGGACGACATGTCTGCTGGTAAGTGTACTAACCAGCAGACATGTCGGGCGGACGGATTCCCACCCGATAGATTTCAAAGCATGCTTTGAAATTTGTCGGGTGGCCAAATCCGTCGGCTCGGCCGTACACTAGGGTGACCAGACATCCCCAGTTTCAGGGGACAGTCCCCTGATTGAGGACACTGTCCCTGGACCAAGTCTGTCCCTGTTTTTGTCCCCAGATTGGATTTAAGAGGGGGCAGGGGCAATTTCAAAGACAGTCAGTACAGAATTAAAATAAAAAAAATTGAATTACACACCCCCGCTCCGCCGTGCCTACTAGCATAGGGGGGTTGTATTTTTCCCATTATCTGTGCCCCTTTCTGATGATCGTGTGCTGGTCGGAGTGGAGGGAATATTTCTTCAGTTTCGGGCGCATGCCCATTCAGTTTCGCTTGCATGTTCTTCTGCCTATCTCCTTGCCTTCCCCGGCGGAGTGCCTTCCCCGGGGGCCCAGAGAGTAAGACTTGAGAGGCTGTGAGTCGGGCGGCGACGGGCAGAGAGTCGCTGATTGTTGCCATTACTAGTAAAGAAAAAATATGCCCCCGGATTTCATTTTAAAAATCTGGTCACCTTACCATACACACGATCGAATCTGTCTGCTGAAACGGTCTAGCAGACCGTTTCCAGCAGACAGATTTGATTGTGTGTACGAGGCCTTATGGAGTAAGCCATGGGTCTTCAAACTACGGCCCTCCAGTTGTTCAGGAACTACAATTCCCATCATGCCTAGTCATGTCTGTGAATGTCAGTGTGTTACAATGCCTCATGGGATGTGTAGTTCTACAACATCTGGAGGGCCGTAGTTTGAGGATCCCTGGAGTAAGCACATTCATCACGCTGTAACAGACAAAAAAGCGCAAATCGTCTTTTACTAACATCAGCTAAAGCAGCCCCAAGGGTGGCGTCATCTGCATGGAACTTCCCCTTTATAGTGCTGTCGTACGTTTTGTACATCACCGCGCTTTGCTAGAGCATTTTTTTTCACGATCGAGTGTAGGCAAGGTCGTTTTAACGATCGCGTTGAAAAAAACTTTGTTTTTTCTAGACCATGAAAAACATAATTTTTTACGACCCGAAAAACGGTTGTGTGTACGCGGCAAAATTCTGCATATGAAGCCAGCAATCAGTCATTAGGCTCAGATAGTAAGCGCACAAATGAATTGCTTCTGTAAGGGTGAATAATAGACAGCCGGCACTATCTCACACACCACTGAGTTTATAGAGTTATTTTGCAGCTGCTGAATTCTAATTTGCTCTGTAGAAACATTTGTGACATTAGCATATTGGAGCATATGACATAACAAAAGAGTTCACTTCATTATTTAGAGGGTGGCTCCATAGTTCCCTTTGAATGCAGAGATGGACTGCAGTGCGTTGTACGCCAATATGTTACGTGCTGCGCAGACAGAGTGCCTCAAGGGCATGAAAGATCCAAGGATTTTCATCGTCCAAATGAATAAACAAACAAATCCCAGAAGAGGTCATGGAAAATGATATTCACTAATTATGGAAAATAGCCAGAATCATGAACAGGATTAAAGGCCAACTCCACCCAAATGGGATACTTCATTCATTGTGTTCCCACTCACAAGGTCATCAGCAAGGCAAAATGTATCCGGACTGGGTGATACCATCATTGGACTTTGTAAAGAGCACCTTGTGTCTGCAAATCTTGTGCTGACCTGTTTTTGCATGCCCTTGAAACCTCCATACCTATAGACCTATCCCTTAAGCACCCAGGGCCACCATCAGGGGGGTACAGGCAGTACACCTGTAAGGGGCCCAGAGGTCCCCAGGGGCCCGGATGGCAACCCCTTTTTTTTTATTCATTTCATTTTTTGGTAAGGGGCCCAGTGGTCCCCAGGGCTCCGGATGGCAACCCCCTTTTTTTATATTTGTTTATAATTTATTTTTTTATTTTTATTTTTGTTTTTATTAAAGGGCCCAGAGGTCCCTTTAAGTGCCCAGCCATGGGTCACGGCCCGGTCTAAATCTCTGTGACCGGGACCATGGGACCCGCAGACCCATTCGCTGCTGGAGTCCCGCGATCGGTCCCCGGAGTTGAAGAATGGGGAGAGCTGTGTGTAAACCCAGATTCCCTGTTCTTCACTGTGGCGCCGTCATCGGTCGTGTGATCCTTTTTATAGGGAGATACAATCGATGATGTCACACCTACAGTTAGAAACACAGATGAGGTCTTACATAACCCCTTCAGCGCCCCCTTGTGGTTAACTTCCAAACTGCAATTGTTATTTTCACAGTAAACAATGCATTTTAAATGCATATTTTGCTGTGAAAATGACAATGGTCCCAAAAATGTGTCAAAATTGTCCAAAGTGTCCGCCATAATGTCGCAGTCACAAAAAAAAAAAAATCGCTGATCGCCGCCATTAGTAGTAAAAAAATTTTTTTTATAAAAATGCAATAAAACTATCCCCTATTTTGTAAACGCTATACATTTTGCGCAAACCAACCAATAAACGCTTATTGCGATTTTTTTTAGCAAAAATAGGTAGAAGAATACGTATCGGCCTAAACTGAGGAAAAAAAATGTTTTATATATTTTTGGGGGATATTTATTATAGCAAAAAGTAAAAAATATAAAAAAAGCGCAAAAAATAAAAACCGCAGAGGTGATCAAATACCACTAAAAGAAAGCTCTATTTGTGGGAAAAAAAGGACGCCAATTTTGTTTGGGAGCCATGTCGCACGACCGCGCAATTGTCTGTTAAAGCGACGCAGTGCCGAATCGCAAAACCTGGCCGGGTCCTTTAGCTGCCTAAAGGTCCGGGTCTTAAGCAGTGTTGCCAACCTACCAGATTGGAATTTACTGGCACGATACCTAAAATTTACTGGCGCAGCCAAATTTTTAATGGCATTTCACAAAAGTTACTAAATTAAATTTTTAGGTGCAAATTTCAGTATTTAGGCTACAAGCAAATAGCAATGTGATTTAACGTAGATATTAGGGTAAAAAAACATATTTTTGTTATTTTCGATATAATAAGGACAAATTATTTAGTCACATCACCCCATGCCTCCATCCCCCTCTGCGGTGCCACAATCTCCCCCTGCCTCCAATCTCCCCCACGCTCCCTGCCTCCATCGTCCCCTGCCTCCATCCCCCTCTGCGGTGCCACAATCTCCCCCTGCCTCCAATCTCCCCCACGCTCCCTGCCTCCATCGTCCCCTGCCTCCATCCCCCTCTGCGGTGCCACAATCTCCCCCTGCCTCCAATCTCCCCCACGCTCCCTGCCTCCATTGTCCCCTGCCTCCACCCCCCTCTGCGGTGCCACCAACAACCCCTGTCTCCATCCCCCACCCTCTGCGGTGCCATCACCCCCCTCTGCGGTGCCACCAACACCCCCTGCCTCCAATCACCCCCTGCCATCAACACCCCCTGCCTCCAATCACCCCCTGCCACTAACACCCCCTGCCTTCAGTCTCCCCCTGCCTCCATTGCCCCCTGCCTCCATCCCCCTCTGTGGTGCCACTGCAGCCACCATCACCCCCTGCCTCCAATCATCCCCTGGAACTAACAACCCCTGCCTCCAATCTCTATGCACAGTTCCAAGCCAAACTGATCTCGGCTATTTTTACTGGCACATTCCCGCAACTACGGACATTTACGAACGGGGCGGAAAAGTGCCCGTTTTTACGAACTGTCCGTAAAAATACGGACAGTTGGCAACACTGGTCTTAAGTGGTTAAAGTTCATGTGCGTGTAAAGGCAGGCGTCTCATTTAAATTTTGCCATTTGCCATTTCAATGCAGACCCGCAGATGAAGAAGAATAGCATTGTCCAAAATCGCTGAAATAAAGTACAGTAGTAAAGAGAAATATTCCCAATCATTGGTGTCAGTGAAAGAAATAGTGCCCATCATTGGTGTCAGTGGAAGGAATAGTGCCCCTCATTGGTGTCAGTGGAAGGAATAGTGCCCATCATTGGTGTCAGTGGAAGGAATAGTGCCTGTCATTGGAAGGAATTGTGCCCATCATTGGTGTCAGTGGAAGAAATAGTGCCCATCATTGGTGTCAGTGGAAGGAATAGTGCCTGTCATTGGAAGGAAGTGTGCCCCTCATTGGTGTCAGTGGAAGAAATAGTGCCCATCATTGGTGTCAGTGGAAGGAATAGTGCCCATCATTGGTGTCAGTGGAAGGAATAGTGCCTGTCATTGGAAGGAAGTGTGCCCCTCATTGGTGTCAGTGGGAGGAATAGTGCCCATCATTGGTCTCAGTGGAAGGAATACTGACTGAGGGTCAAACGGAAAGAGCCGCATCTGGCCCCTGGGCCGCAGTTTGGAGACCACTGGTTAAGAACAAGGAAGAAAGGTGACTGGCAGGATCAGCCAGGTACTTCGGATGAAAGAAATACATAAACATGATAGAGACAATGATTTATAAAATACACAGACACACAGAAATAAAATATTTAGGGGACATACACTTTAAATTAGTGACATGCTTTCTTGCTTTAAAAAAATAAAAACAAGAGAATGTAAACAAAATAAAAAAAAGTAACAGGGTCTCTTTAGCGGCACAAGTGTGAATTAGATCTATAATAATGGAAGTTTATTACATAATACAGAGATTGGAATATGTAATCACATCAGGTTCTCCCAATATTTCTCTATCTTTTTACAATTTCCCCAGCTGATTATTCTGTACAAAATAAAAAGTCCCTGTGGGCTGATGCAGGATGATCTTCTAGGATTTAGAGAGCTGGGATTGTTCCCTCCATCTCTTGCACAGTCACCGCTGAGCCCAACAATGGAAGTCCGGTAAGTGCTGGCAGAGGTCAGGAATTGTTTGAATGTGTTGCGGATGGTTTCCTGGGGCAACAGCAAATCAGGAGCTCGGGCTCGGCTCAGTGCTCAGTCAGTGCTCGGGCTCAGTGCTCGGCTCGGTGCTCGGGCGCAGTGCTCAGTGCTCGGGCGCAGTGCTCAGTGCTCGGGCGCAGTGCTCAGTGCTCGGGCTCAGTGCTCGGGCGCAGTCAGTGCCGCCTCTTCTAGAAGCGACAGGCAGGTAGATGAGAGCTCAGAGCTTGGAGCCGGGGAGCGGAGAGGAGGGATGACTGGCGGACTGTGAGCAGCACACAGGCGGACACAATGAAGAAACACTCGGCCAAGGTGGCCCCCGTGTCGTCCTTCAGTGTCTCCGAACTGCACGCCGCTATCATAGATGGTAAGTACCATCGCCGTAGATTGTCTCGTTCCAATCACTGCAGAGACCTCCAACTTGTCCCCGCAAGTTCATTGCTGATCGCAAGAGACATCAATGTTATCGGTCTTCTCCAGGATGATCGGGGCCGGAGCTTGTGCTGTGTGTGCACATCGGGGGCTCCTCTTATTCTCATTAATTGCTATTTACTAAATACCCCCAGCGCATTCTACCCGCTGTCATACGCCGATGTACTATTCAGTATGCAGAGAAGTCCGTGTGTCTGTCTGTCCATGGAGCTGTGTGCACATGTTATGCATATTAGAGTGACTGTATAGTATCTATAGGGGGCTGTCTGTCCACGTATAGGGATATATAAATATATATATATATATATATATATATATATATATATATATATATATATATGTATCCAGAAGACGTGTCATACATCATATTACTTTTTATTATGATTACTACATACATATTATTTACATACCTACTTTTTACTCACTTATTACAATTATTGTCTATAGTTTTATCTATCTATCTACATATGTTTAATCAATATCAGGAACAGTCATTTTACAATATATTACTTTAACAATACAACTGTTACTTGTCATATTCTATCTATCTATCTATCTATCTATCTATCTATCTATCTATCTATCTATCTACATATGTATATGTATGTATATAATAAATATCAAGAACAGAAATTTACAATATATTACTTTAACAATACAACTGTTACTTGTTACTTTCTGTCTATGCTATGTCTATCTATCTATCTATCTATCTATCTATCTATCTATCTATCTATCTATCTATCTATCTATCTATCTATCTATCTATCGGATGTCTGCATATCAAGAAGAGCTGTTTAGCAATATATTAGTTTTACAATTACTGCAATTGTCACTCATTGCAATTACTATCTATAGTTCTATATGTTGTAAATACATATGTATTTACATGTCAAGAACAGATACTTTACAATATAATTGTTACTTTTCACAATTACTCTATTATTTTATCTACTATCAATATAGGAAATATACATATGTGCTTACAACACCCAGTTTACAATACAATTGGTATGTGATATAACTACTATCTATCTGTCTATCTATCTATCTATCTATCTATCTATCTATCTATCTATCTATCTATCTATCTATCATGGCTATATGATATATACATATGTGCTTACATATTAAGACCACTTCACAATGTCCAGTTGTTACTTAATGCAGCTACTAACATCTATCTATATTTCTTTCTATCTATCTTTCTTTCTTTCTATCTATCTATTTTATCTATCATTACACAATTTATACATATCAAAAACATCTGTTTTACAATATAATTACTTTTACTAATAGTACGATTGTTAACAAATACTATCTATGTATATGTAATGTATATCTATACACACACACACAATATATATATATATATATATATATATGGTCTATATACTGTATAATTTGTGTATATATATATATATATATATATATATATATATATATATATATATATATATGTGTGTATGTGATGTGTGTGTGTATATATATATACACATACTGTTTATACACACAGTACATATACGTGGTCTTTCTTTATGCTGTATAAATATATACTGTATATACACACACATATCCATTACAGTAAGACTCTAAATATATGTTAATAACTGATACATAATTGAATTGCTACTTTGAAACCAGAGCCCCGTATGCCCTTGGTGTAGTAGTTTAGTATTGCTGGAACTTTGACAGATGTTACCTGTGCCTATACCTTATTACCGCAGACCCATAAGTGCCAACATACAAGATGCAGAGACGTTTTGGGCTTACTAGACCGACAAGAGTTTGTCTGTCTATAGGAGGTATTGGAAGTTTTCTGTAGATAAAAGTGGAGCAGCATTGGCTGCAGTCATGGGCAGATAAGTGCTGGGTCCAGAGACTTGTGCTCACTGCAGTCTGCCTCCACTAGCAGCATATAATAGGCACTAAGAAGATTGATAATGGATCTCATGGTCACAGTTAGCCGGTGTTGTTAGCGAGGGATGTGCTGGGGAATAGGCTGCAGTGTGTACTCTTTGTAGCAGGCGAGGGATGTCGTTTAGCTCCAAGATCGCCATGTCAGGCTAGGATGCGCCGATCCTGCAGCACTAACTGCTCTGGCAATATTCAAGTCTTGTCTGTGGTGACAACAAACTTGACGTCAGCCCTATGGCTCGGAGAGGGGGAGAGAAGGGGGGGATATAGCGACTGTTAAACTGTAGCATTAATACATGGCTGTCCGGATAACCTTGTCAGCAGCACTTGAAAGGATGCGCAGAAAATAAAATGCGGAATATCTTTAGCATTGGGAATTTTATTGCAAGCCTCTGCTGTACAAGTGTGACAACTGGAGGAAAGAGAACTGCAGCTGATACGTCTACAAACCAATCAGGACGTGAGGAATCGGATGCCAAGGGGAAAAGCAGTACATTTACTCCAGTTTTAAATCAGAAATGTTAAAAGAAACCAGTGCTGAGAAAAATGTGAAGGCTGCCATTGCTGAAAATGCTAGACAGCTGGCTGCCTTTGGCTCCCATACTTTCTGAGTCCTAGATCAGGAATAAACATGCAGGAAGTGAGAGAAGTCAGAACCCCAAATCTGCATGTTTGTTCTGGGTCAGTGACTCCAAGTGTAGCGATACCCCAGAAGGAGCTGCTTTTGTTTGTTAGTCCGTTACTCTGTCTCTCAACCCTAATAACAGCCTCAGCCCCCTCTGTGCACTGGTCCAAATCATTTGGTGGAGGGGGTATTCTGGTGTGGGGTTGTTCTTCAGGGGTTGGGCTTGGCCCCTTGGTTCCAGTGAAGGGAATTGTTAAGGCGTCAGCATACAAAGACATTTTGGACCATTTCATGCTCCGACCTTTATGGGAACAGTTTGGGGGTGGTCCCTTCCTGTTCCAATCTGACTACGCACCAGTGCACAAAGCAAGGTCCATAAAGACATGGATGAGTGAGTTTGAGGTGGAGGAACTTGACTGGCTTGCACAGAGTCCTGACCTCAACCCGATAGAACACCTTTGGGATAAATTAGAGCGGAGACTGCAAGCCAAGCCTTCTTGTCCAACATCAGTGCCTGACCTCACAAATACACTTTTTGAAGCATGCTCAAACATTCCCATAGACACACTCCTAAACGTTGTGAACAGCCTTCCCAGAAGAGTTGAATCTGTTATAGCTGCAAAGGGTGGGCCCACTTAATATTGAACCCTACGGACTAAGACTGGGGTGCCATTAAAGTTGTGTGGGCATCTTAATACTTTTGGGAATATAGTGTAGGTTCCATTTTGGAGGGCAGAGCAATTCACATGGGCTGATTACTGACAATGATCTAAAGAAATTCTGTTGCCCAGAGGATGCAATTGGATACTAAGCCGTTGATTTACTGTAAAACACTGATGCAAATTTTAGCATTATTATGATTGCTACAAGGAAACTGGTTGGTAGCCGTGCCTACTAACGATCGGTTTTGACCTATCGGTTAGGAATCCATCGGTTAAATTTAAAGCAAGTTACACTTTATTGGGCTGTTTCACCACCTGCATCTTATGAGACTTCTGCACCTTAACAGAGTATTGCACCCCCTGCATCTGATGAAACAGCTGCACCCCAACAGACTTTTGCATTCCCTGCATCTTACAAGACTGTTGCATCCCATGCACCTTAACAGACTGTTGCACCCCCTGCATCTTATTAGATCACTGCATCCCCTGCACCTTAGCAGACTGTTATACCCTCTATACCACAGGTGTCAAACACAATGCCCACGGGCCAAATCCGTCCCTCCAGGCTATTTCATGTGGCCCTTGCACCTCTCCTGCAGCTGCAGGAGAGCTCCAGCCCTCCTCTGGTCCTCCTCCAGACCCCTACTTTCTGCTTTCAAGCAATGCATCCAGCTTCTTCCCAGCAGCATAAGGAAAGGGGGGTGCACTGTGATGTAAGGGAGAGTGGGGGACTCCACTTCTGATGGTGGGGTGCTCTTGACATGTAATATAAGGGAAGGAGATCCGCTGGACATCTAATATTACGGATACAACCGGCCCTTTTAAAGACAATCATAATGCTGATGTGGCCCACAATGAAATTGAGTTTGACACCCCTGCTCTACACCTTGTCAGACTGTTGCAATCCCTACAGCTGATCAGACTTTTGCACACCCTGCACCTCACGGTTGATTTCCCTTTATCGTATCAGATTGTTGCACCTCTTATGTCGCGTACACAGGGTCGGAATTTTCGATGAAAAAAGTCAGACGGAGTTTTTCATCAGATACTCCGACCGTGTGTATGCCCCATCTGACTTTTTCCTTCGGAAATTCCAATGGACTTGAAATCTGAATTTCCGCCGTCTGTATCGAATTCCGACTGAGAAAAAAACACGTATCCTCGGAAACAATTTGACGCATGCTCAGAAGCATTGAACTTCATTTTTCCAGGCTCGTCATAGTGTTGTACATCACTGCGTTTTTGACGGTCGGAATTTGGTGTGTCCATGTGTATGCAAGACAGCTTGAACAAAATTCCGTCGGAAAAACACGTCAGAGTTTATTCCGACGGAAAAAACGGTTGTGTGTACGCGGCATTACACTTTATCAGACTGTTGCACCCTCTGCATTTTATGAGGCCGCTGCATCTTAGCAGACTAATGCACCCCAGACTGCTGCAGACTGTTCCACCATCTCTGTGACAGTCAGCTAAAGTCTCCTTAAAGTGGTTGTAAACCCATTACAACTGCTTTAACCTACAGGTAACCCTAGATTAAGGCTTACCTGTAGGTGCAAGAAATATCTCCCAAACCTAAAAGGTTAAGGAGATATATGCAAAAAATTGCAGTACCGATGTGTACGGCGCATGCGCCATAGACATCGGGTGCAGGCTCACTGAGCGTGCCGCTACTAACGCATCACACCGTTAGTGGCGGCTCCCTCGCGAATGCGCGTAAGTGACGTCTTCGCTGCTCCGGCCAGTCACAGCGCTGGAGCAGCATTACCTGGAGGTCACTCCCAGTATCATGGCGGCGTCGGAAGAGACGAACGAGGCTTCAATCTCAGGTAAGTAATTCATAATGAGCTAGTATGCTATGCATACTGGTTCATTGTGCCTTTTTCCTGCAGGTTTTCGCTTTTTTTTTTTTTTTTTATTACAAGAGGGTTTACTTCCTCTTTAAGCATAGGGTAATGTATGGTTGGGAAATATTTCTTGCTGGAGACTACAGCAATTAAGGAGTTGTGTACTGCAGTAGCGCTGCAATCTGCGATGTTTAGGAAATGATGTGTGTTTGTGTGTGTATATATATAGATATATTCTATACTCTAGTCTACTGTAGTTTGTGTGTCTGTTCTATGTTTGGATGTGTGTCTATCAGGCTTTCACTAATTGACAATACTCTTTAAATACTGAGGTGCACTTTTTCTTGCTTGTATATTATGCTACTTTTATACAGAGAAGCATTGAACGAAAAGCAAGACATGAAATAAACTCTTAAACCAGGCAGTCCGCTAATGGTCATAAAAACATATCATTTAGCTTGTGAGTCAGCTCAGTTTAATGCGGATGTCTACAGAATACCGGTATAAAGCCGGAAAATGTTGTCCTTATAAAGAACTGCTGCCAGCTATAGTATTTCATTCTAAAGCACAAAACACAACTGGTAGTGTAGCAAAGTGCCTATTTACTTACCGTGCCCAGATGCAGGCGCAGTCCCATTTAACGAGATTTGTCAGAAGTCCTTGAGGTGGTTGTAGCCATATTAACGCACTTGCAAACCAAAACAATTAAGTTCTGTCCATAATAAAAAAAAATTGCACTAACATCCAAATTTCAGGACAGGCTTTTGGGGGTGTACCCCCTTCCTCAAGGTCCAAGCAATTCTGTATTCTGGAACATATTGTTTAGTGGTTCCAAACAGGGGAGGGCTGGCAGCCTTAAGCCTGGGGGGCAAGTCCAATCAAGTGGCCCAGTGATAGATCGAGGAAAACAGTCTAAGAGTCCACACAGAGGCCCCCCTTACATCAGAGTCCACACAGAGGCCCCCCTTACATCAGAGTCTGCACATAGGCCCCCTTACATCAGAGTCCACACAGAGCCCCCCCTTACATCAGAGTCCACACAGAGGCCCCCCTTACATCAGAGTCCACACAGAGGCCCCCCTTACATCAGAGTCCACACAGAGGCCCCCCTTACATCAGAGTCCACACAGAGGCCCCTCTTACATCAGAGTCCGCGCAGAGCCTCCCCTTACATCAGAGTCTGCACAGAGCCTCCCCTTACATCAGAGTCCACACAGAGCCTCCCCTTACATCAGACTTAGAAGGAGAAGGATCAGATGAGCTCTATCTCTCCTCATGTCTGTGCAGAGAGAGAAGGGGATGTCAGCGCTGGTGTGTGCTGAGGCTGAGCTATGTGTGAGACGAGACATAGCTCAGCTCTGCAGCCATAAACCTCGAAGCTGACACAGGCACGGCTGCACAGTGGGAGGTAAGCAGCGGCCGTGACCTGTGTTAACAGAGCTCCACCAGGCATATTCCTGCTCTGCAAAAACAGTATTTGGTAGTGGCGGCCGGTGGCTGTGCATAGTGTCACCAGCCCGGGGGGAGATTTCCACCCTGCCCCCCCTGCCAGCCCTCCCCTGGTTCCAAATCAGTAAGAACTCCTGCAGTAGGGAACAGTTATTCTGGAAAGATGCTGAGTGTAACTTCTAGTGTCTGTTCTCTACTGCCAGGGCTGTTTGAAGAAATTTGGGGGCCCCAAGCAAAATGCCATGCCCATAGGGCCTCCCTATGTTTTTACTTTTTACTCCCCCCCCCCTACCATATCGTGCGGCAGGAGATTCCGTTTCCTGTTCCCGGCCAGACTGAAAGGAAGTGAGCACTCAGTCTGCACTTTTTGTCAGTCCGGCCGGGAACAGGAAACTGAATCTCTTGTACTGCGCGGTACCTGGCCAGACTGACAGGAGGAAGGCAGAGGAGCTCGACTACGCTTCAGGGAAGGGGAAGAAGTGACGAGAGAGGCAGCAGTGCTGCAGCCGCTTGAGGCTCTCTATGGAGCTCTCAGGCGGCTGCATCATTTATAGGAAGTGCGGTAAGGGCCCTGCTTGGAGCCCCAGGCCAGCTCAGGGCCCCAAGCAATTGCTTGGCTTGCTTGCCTTGTCACGACGGGCCTGCATACTATTTGGAACCACCAATAGATATGAGGATAGGAGTTGCCTGTGACGGGAGTCACTTTGGGTGGAGGGCTTGTGGAACCCAGCTTACCTTAGAGAGCTCTGGAAGCTCCTTGTCCAGTTCCCCCGGCCCCTCATATGTGTAAGTCACCCTGTGTCTATTAGGGGCACAGGGTGAATAAGGAACCCTAGTCGGGTCTGCACTAATCAGACTCACCGTACAACCACACAGGACTGTGAATTTCCTTTTTCCCCTGTTATCCTGGGTTCTATATGTGTGGTTTGAATAAGGGGGCTCTTTCACTTGGGACAGTAACATGTGGATCAAAATTCCTGTTTAACCTGCCAAATTTCAATTAATGTATGGGCTGTTCCTGTTCAAGTCGCTTTATTGAGTTGTATGGGTTTGTTGGTATGTTTTTACTCCCACAGCACATGTAACCTGTC
Organism: Rana kukunoris; assembly: GCA_029574335.1. Lineage (NCBI taxonomy): Eukaryota > Metazoa > Chordata > Amphibia > Anura > Ranidae > Rana > Rana kukunoris. The sequence continues at coordinate 84,613,536 of CM056059.1, forward strand.
AGGAAAGGTTCCTTCCGCTGGTGACACTGCCTGATATTTGGCGTGCGGTACTGTGGTCCACCACCAGGTGTCTCCTGGCAGTCTGGAACTGCCAGGGGAGCTCTCCCCTGGTGGTGGTATTATGTGATCTTTGGGCCGCAGTACTGGCGTCCACCAGCGGGGGGGTTCCTGGCAGTGTGCAATCAGGAGTAGTGTTGCTCACGAATATTCGCATTGCGAATATTCGCTACGAATATTGCATATTCGAGTATTCGCGAATAACACGAATATCGCGGCGAATATTCGCTATTTCGAATATTCGAATTTTTTCAATTTTTTTTTTAGAACAGATCACATCCTAGAGATCCCCATCGACGTCTAAAAGCATTGCTGGTATGATTAGAGACCTTGGGCCGAGTAGCTGCAGCGATCAATTTATATTGCCGAAAAATCGCAATGCGATTATTCGGCAATAGCGATATCGCGCGATTATTTTATATTGTAATATATCACGAATATTCTGAGCCAATTAGAGTGCTTCATTACGCATTTCTCAAAATTTCGCAATTATTTTATATTGTAATATATCACGAATATTCTGAGCCAATCAGAGTGCTCCCCCTCCGCATTTCTCGAATATTCGCAATTATTGTGTATTGTAATATATCACGAATATTCTGAGCCAATCAGAGTGCTCCATTCCGCATTTCTCGAATATTCGCAATTATTTTATATTGTAATATATCACGAATATTCTGAGCCAATCAGAGTGCTCCTTCCGCATTTCTCGAATATTCGCAATTATTGTGTATTGTAATATATCACGAATATTCTGAGCCAATCAGAGTGCTCCTTCCGCATTTGCCGAATATTCGCAATTATTGTGTATTGTAATATATCACGAATATTCTGAGCCAATCAGAGTGCTCCTTCCGCATTTATCGAATATTCGCAATTATTTTATATTATAAAATATCACAAATATTCTGAGCCAATCAGAGTGCTCCATTCCGCATTTCTCGAATAGCAATAGCAAAAAATAGCAATAGCAAAAAAATTGCAATAGCAAAAAATCGCAATAGCGAAAAATCGCAATAGCGAAAATTCGCTATTGCGAAAATTCGCAATAGCGAAAATTCGCAATAATTTAATTTCCAAAAAATATCACGAATATTCGTATTTAGCGAATATATCTCGAATATTCGACTATATATTCGAGCTATATCGCGAAATCGAATATGGCATATTCTGCTCAACACTAATCAGGAGTCATCTGAGTCTGATTGCAGGAGATGTGTACAAATACCCGGCTAGTGCACTCTCACATTGCCCTGGTATCGTTCTTGTGCCCTGATCTGTGCCTGATTATCTGAACCTGTGTAATCTGCTACCTGAGTTGCTGATCCTGTCATCTGATGTGTATGACCCTGGCCTGGATATTGTTTATGATTCTGGCATTTCCCATTTATTACACATATCTATCTGTTGTTATTTGTGGGTCTTTGTCTGTTGGTTTGTTTGTTGCACTGTGTCATATTGGAGGTGGTTGTATTTATTTTATTCACTTATCTAAATAAATAATTATATTTTCACTTATATGTGTTTGGTGTTCCTCTGTTGCTAGCCACACAGTTCTGGTCTGACTTGGTACATGACACAACCAATAGGCTGCAGCACTGATCATTGTATTCTGATGCACACAGTGGATGTGTGGATGGAGAAATTGGTTCCGTTTTTTTCCGCTCAACTGGCTTCTTCAGAAGACTTTGTGAGGAGGGCAGATTAAACAGTGGAGAACACTTTCCTTATTGCTATGACAGTACTTCAGTTCCAGTAGGGTGGTCCTTTTTTTCTTGGGCCTTGGATCAGGGGCGTTGCTAGGTGCAAAAAAGACCCGGGGCTTCAGCCCGAAGCCAAGCCGGCACCTGGGGGGGGGGGGGGGGGGGTTGAGTGCAGATGACCTTCCTGACACATACCCAGACCTACGTGAATGTGTGTATGTGTCAGTACACCCTAACATAACCTGCATACACCAACACTGACCTGTCCTGACTACACTGACCTGACCTACATACACAATCACTGACCTGACCGATTCCTATACTGGCCACTACACTAACCTCTACATGGACCTACATGATTCTTAGACTGACCATTACACTTACCTACCTGTCCACTGTAGTGACCTACCTGATTCCTACATTGGCCGCTACACACTGACCACTAACCTACCCTACACTGACCACCAGGGCTGGTGCAAGGATTTTTGCCGCCTTCCTCCCGGCTGCGCCCTGACTCCACTTTATCGTGCAACACATGTGACCTTAATTTAAGAAGATAATAAAATAAATTATGAGAAAGTGTATGAGAAAGCAGCTGGCACTTAAGTTGAATGAATGACTTGTATAGCGCTACACATGCGAACTGAATCACCTCTGGGCGCTTTTTTTTTATTTTTTCAGTACAAAAAAAAAAAAAACTTAGGATAGATATGGAAAGAATACAGCGCTATGGGGTAAAACCATGCGTGTAATAAATGTTAAACCTTGAAATGTAAATAAATATGTGAAAAATAAATATATGAAAAAATTGTTAAAAAGAAGGTGTAAGGTCAGTGGGTCAGTGTATGTGTCAGGGGGTCAGATAGGTCACGTGTTGAAAAAAATGGAAAGACTATAGCGCTATGTGGTTAAAATTATGTGTGAAATAAATGTTAATCCTTGAAATGTAAACAAATTAAATGTGAAAAGTTAATAATAATAAAAAAAAAACGAATGCAGAGTCCAAAAAACACAACATGTCCGTAAAGAGTTAATTCCAAAAAAAATTGAACACGTGACCTGACACACCTCCCTAACACCTACACTGACCTACTAGACAGACCCACCAGACTCCTAGAGTAGGAGTCCTACTTGCTGAACTACTCACCCCCCCCTCCTCCCCCCTCCACACAGCTTGGTACAAATCCATACTCCTCCTTACCTCTCTCTGCTCTGCGCCAGCCCAGGACTCTCCTCATGACCTCAGCGCTATGCAGAATTAGTCCCGACTCCCCGCCAGCTCCATCCATCCATGTGTAACACGCTGCACCGGCTCCGCTCCACCTCCATGTGTCACACGGACACACGCTGCACCTCCGCTCCATGCTCCCATCTCCACCCCGAGCCTCACCCCTCCGAGTCCGCTAGACACACACCCGTGAGCAGAGCGAGGTGATGAGGAAGACGGCGGCTCACACAGTGCTTCTCTCCGGCTGCCATGTGTCTCCCTGCGCACTGTGATTGGGATATGGCAGACAGTCATGTGCGGGGGCGGGACATCTAGAGCGATCGCACACAGGCCAGCTCCACACCACACATGACCCCCATACGCCCAATCACAGGGCGCCGGACAGTAAACATGGCGGCTGGAAAATTAGGAGGAGGCAGGCGCTTGTAAAAAAAATGGTCCCTGCTCGGCGGGATTCGGGGCTATTCATGAAATCGTTAATGGCCGAGACTCTGGGCTTTTCATCCACCCATTCGGAGCTCCAGCCTCCTCAGCCCACCCCTAACAACGCCTCTGCCTTGGATCCTTCCAGCTGTTCACCTGTATTACCAGAGCTACCCTGGACTTCAGTGAGAGGATAACTGCAAGTAGCTATTTGTATTTTGAACTGTTTTCCTAAATCAGTGACTCCCAGCCAGACTCTCTGCTGTTATAGAGTCTTTTAGAGACTTATGGAGTCACGGAGACTAGAGAGGAAAGCACTGACATAGCCACACCCATCAATGATAAGGGGAACAAGAAAAGGGGTACCAGAATAGGTAACCCAATGTCAGACTTTTGAGGCACAGTAAACAATGAAGAATATTAGAGAAAAAATATGTGGTATGTAAAAAGCATTAGGAGAGAGTTAAAAAACATATATATTATGGTACATGATATATAGTGAGCCCTTGTGCGTCAACGCGTTTCGCTGTTCAGCTTAGTCAGGACACATTTAAGGTTTGTTGGTGCCAAGAAAGAGAACGGGTCTCATTATCTTGCAGTAGAACCACAGCCTTGTCCACAAGATTCCAAAAAAGTTCTATCCAGAAGACTAGCTCCAGTAGTGTGTTGAAAAATAATCATAAGGGCCAGTGGCTCATATATAACAGGTATCCTCGCACAATATGTTCCAAACAGGTTGAAATGGAGACCAAAATTAGCGAAAAAGGGGGGGGGGTGGATATGGACAGGTGGCCGGAATAAGGATTAATATATTCCTTAGGTCCAGAGTATATAAAAAACGATGTCGCCTTCAAACACAAACAGCTAGGCTGTATATAAACGGGGTGCTGTAGTGTAGTGAACACACATAAATCCCCTTGAGATCATTATCAATGGAAGAATGTCTAAGTGGCTCCCTGGAGAAAAAGTTGTATGCTACTCACTCAGGCTAATTTTGGTCTCCATTTCAACCTGTTTGAAACATATGGTGCGAGGATACCTGTTATTTATGAGCCACTGGCCCTTATGATTGCCTTTCGACACACTGCGTGGGCTAGCCTTCTGGATAGAAATTTTTTGGAATCTTGTGAACAGGGCTGTGATTCTCCTGCAAGATAGTGAGACCCGTTTTCTTTCTTGCCACCAACGAACATTAACTGTGTCCTGACGAAGCTTAACGGTGAAACGCGTTGACGCACAAGGGCTTACTATATATCATGTACCATAATATATATGTTTTTTTAACTCTCTCCTAATGCTTTTTATTTTTTTCAATATTTATTGTAATTTTTTCTCAAATATTCTTCATTGTTTATTGTGCCTCAAAAGTCCGACCTTGGGTTACCTATTCTGGTACCCCTTTTTTCTTGAGTAACAGGGACATTGCTGTGAAGAGTCTATGTTTGTGCAGCTTTTATAACTTTTTGCCATTGTGCGCCTGGTGTGCATTTTTGATTCTATTCTAACTTTGCAACTATTCAGTAAACTGCAAGTTACACTTACTCCCCGAGGCTCTGATCATTCGACTGATTGCCTATTCTATTAAAGTAAGAATATGCACCAACTGAGTACTTAGATTTGTTTTTTTGTTCATTGTTGCATATGCATAATCATTTTTTCTGTATCAGAAGCTATTCCTTCTAAATGCGAATTATGTAGCATATATCAGATTTGAATGAATCTCTGCATATGTGATCAGATATACACCTGTTGGAAACATAAAACTACTTACGTGGCTTCAAATGGAGCCACTTTAATACACCGTCTTTAGCTGGGTGCCCTGAATCCTGATGTGCTTTCAGGTTTTATTGTCAAAGCGTAAAGTGGACCTTCAGTATTCTTTTCAGCTTTCCATCTATTAAATCTTCTGCCCACTTCCTGTTTATTTGCCTAGGCCTATAGCATATGACATTATGCACAGCTCTCTCTCACTCTCATAAGAGTTTGCCAGAAAGGGAGGGAGGATTAGTCATAAGAGGGAAAAAGAGAGCTGCAGAGCTGGAGGTGTGTCTGTGTAAATCCAGGAAGTGAATAGGCAGCAGCTTCAGCTGCCCACAGTTAAAATGGATGCAGCCAGACTCAGTGGAGAGAGATTTCTGCAGCAAGTTTAGCAAGTACAGACTCAGAGTATATATAAAATAATATGCAGTGGTTGTAGGGAAGCTTCAGAATGGCAAAGATGTTTTTATTACAAATTATGCGAGCAGACTGCAGTTCCTCTTTAATTGAACAAGCTAAATGTAGAATCTGATTGGCTAACATGCACAGTTTTAGTTAATCCCCCCAACAGAGTACCCAGCGCGTTGGTGAAATTGTGTTCACGCACCATTTGCTACCTGCATTGTAGTCCTGGAGCCTGTTTAGAGTAGAACTAAACCAGGTTGCTAAAATCCCATATAAACCTTTAGGGTGTTATCGGAATGACAAGTGTTTTTTATTTTTATTTAAAGTGAATGTAAACCCGAAATATTTTTTGCTGTCACAATGTAAAGTAAAAGATTTCCTATCATCTGTGCCCAGTCTAGCCACAAAGAGGTAATCCAGCTCTGAGAAATTCTCTTTTCTTTTTTCAGTGAGATAAACGGACAAACAGGAGAAAACTTTTGTTCGTTCTTCCCCCTTGCTGTGAATGACAGGTTATTTACATATCTAATGCACTAGCCTGGAGACAGGCATTATTTTTTAATTCCCACCCCCACTCCTTTTCTAAAGTCATGTGGTTACTTTTCTGGACTTTGACTGGATGTTAGTGATCATAGCAGAATTTAGTGTAAGGAATACACAGGACAGAATGCATATTGACAAGGGAAGTGTAAAGGTGGGCGGGGAGTCTACTGACATCACGACTCCACCCACCGAGCTCCAGACAACAGATCCACCCACAGAATCTGCAGTTTTTCAGTTCTTATAACAGACAGAGGAGAGACATTTGACAGGTAAGGATACATGCAGGAGGCATCTATATCCTTATAGATCAGCACTATGGCAGTAGTTTATAAAGGATGACAGTGGCTTTACATCCACTTTAAGGCTCAAGCTTTCATTAAAACATGGGTGATCTTGCCAAAAAGGTCCTTGTTCAGATAATTGTGCCTCTACACTGGGGCCCATGTGGGAGACTACAAGTAGCCGTGCAGACACACACTGCGTTGGCAGCATGGTATACTGTTCTTACTATCAGTAAGCCTGTCCAGAACACTAATGAGCAACTGATGCTGGCGTGAGTGCATGTAGATAGGAAGAGGCTGAAAGAAGCTGGAGAAGATCAGCAACGCTGAGATGCAAAACCGAATAGGAAAAAATTGTATTTTGTGGGGAAAAAATGGCTTATGATATTAACATGCGTTTTAGGCCATTTATACTGGATATAAGTTAGGTTGAGTAAAATTTACTGTCACAAAATGATATATCGCTGCATGTATTTGTGTCTTTTGCCACCTAGGCAACTGTTTTAAAATGTAAACCTTGTTTAATCAAGAGCAGGTCAAGTTGTAATTACATTAAAATGGAACTATACCCACTTCTAATCCGGAATGGTGATTTCCAAGAGCTCCCTTACTGGCTGCTGACATCTTTGGCCAGTTTTGTGCTGGGTTCCAATCTTCAACAGTTTTGATTTGCTAGGGGCAATGGGTGCTTAACCTGTGGCCCTCCAGCTGTTGCAGAACTACAAACCCCATGAGGCATTGCAAGGCTGACATTCCTGGTATAGTTTGCATACATAACTTAGCAGGCAGGATCCTTATTAGAAGTACCAAACATAGAGAGGCTATGGCTGCAGTGATTCCTGGTATAGTTTGCATTCATAACTTAGCAGGCAGGATCCTTATTAGAAGTACCAAACATAGAGAGGCTATGGCTGCAGTAATTCCTGGTATAGTTAGCATACATAACTTAGCAAGGCAGCATGGTTCACAGGACAGTAAGGGTCAGCAGAGACGAGACTCCGCCATGAGGGTCAGCAGAGACTAAACTCCGCCATGAGGGTCAGCAGAGACGAAACTCCGCCATCAGGGTCAGCAGAGACGAAACTCCGCCATCAGGGTCAGCAGAGACGAAACTCCGCCATCAGGGTCAGCAGAGACGAAACTCCGCCATCAGGGTCAGCAGAGAATACATTCCATTAAACAGGGTACTTGCGATACTGAAGTGCATGATGCAGGCATAAGGTCAGGCTTCAAGGGTCCAGACAGGTAAGGCTGGTGAAGCAGGCAGTGGAGTTTCCTGGTCCAGGTCAGGAAGCTGAAGTTCAGAGCAGGTGCGTCTGGATACCCAACCGACAGAGGCCTTGTGTCAGCAAAAAAAAAAAGGAACACTTCCTGGTCAGTGCTGGGAGCTTAAATAGGCCGCCCAGCAACTTAACAGGAAGTCACAGGCTAATCAGAAAGAAGGAAGTAACTATAGTTGAACTTCGAAGTGAGAGGCTCTTCAGGAAGGAGGTTTGGGAAGGAAGTAACGGGTGAGAGTTAACTGGGGAAGAACTAAGTATAATTGTACTTAGTGAAAAAGTCACTCGAGAGACGTTACAGGGACTTGTAGTTCTGCAACAACTGGAGGGCCACCATTTGAACACCCATGGGCTAGACAGATGCCAAATCTGTACACTTATACCACGTACACGCGGTCGGAAATTCCGCCAGCAAAAGTCAGATGTGAGCTTTTGGTTGGAAATTCCGACCGTGTGTATGCTCCATCAGACTTTTGCTGTCTAAATTTCCGCCGGCAAAAGAATGAGAGCTGGTTCTCAAAATTTCAGAAAATCAGATAGTTTGTATCAAATCCAATGCACGCTCGGAAACAATTCAACGCATGCTCAGAAGCATTGAACTTCATTTTCTCGCCTCGTCGTGGTGTTGTACGTCACTGCATTCTTGACGTTCGAAAGTTCAGAGAACTTTTGTGTGATCGTGTGTATGCAAGCCAAGCTTGAGCGGAATTCCGTCTGAAAAAACATCCAAGGTTTTTCTGACGGAATTTCCGCTCGTGTGTATGGGGCATAAGCTGCATTTTTTTTTTTTTTTTATCAAAGTTCCACTTTAAAGATTGACAGGTGGATATTCAGGACTTATTTTTCCTATAACCCCCTTTACATGACTTGTACAGAGAACACAGTTGTCATACCTGGATACATTTGACTATATTAACCTCACAGGGATTTCAGTAGAAGACAAACTCTGCAAAGAATATCAAATAGTGAGCCCAGAATCGATCAAGGATCAGCAGTGTTTGTACTTTAAATACAACAGCTCATTTGTCTAATTTATTTGATTTTTTTTAAACTATTTTTAGACATTAGGTGTAAGAATCCAAAGCCCACTCCTGCCTCAGGGATGTCACGAAAAACATTTCTACCTTGCTGTGCCACTAACAGTGAAGACTCCATCATTTCAATTTCAAAGCCTTGCTCTGGAAAGGGACAACTGGATTCTTAAAATAATCTCTAGTGTTGAATAATTCCCATTTCACACAGTTGTGTCGTTGGTGCGGTAAATTGTCAGGGGCAGGCTGTGCATTTTAAAGAGCACCTGTCAGTTTGGGGTTGTCAAAAAAGCATGTAAAGTAAAGAACTTAAAGGGTCACTAAAGGAAAACATTTTTTTTGCTGAAATTACTGTTTAGAGACATAATAGTTAACTGATTCCTTTTAAAAATGATTAAAAATAGATACAAATCAATCATATAATGTGCCTGCAGTTTAGTTTCATTTTTAAACTGGTTTCATGTTTCTGTGAAGTAAAGAGACACAAGAACAAAAACAAACAAATATAGGGCAGTGTTTTGTTTTTAAAATTAATCTGATTGGTTCTGAGGAGTTTTAAACACACAGTAATGACAGCTTGGACCACAGTGAAAAGCTGCCATGAGATTTTTCATAAGGAGCCAGACAAGCAGGAAGTGTGGAGATCAGAGCAGAATTACAGCAACTTCAAATTAAAAACGAACAATGAAAAACAGAACTTCAGTAAGGTAAAGGAAGCTATTTAGCTAAAAAAAAATCCTTTAGTGATCCTTTAAAGGACATTTTTGAGTTGAATTTCAAACCAATACTTGGTACAATCAGAATATTATTAGAAGGTTGGAGTAGAGGGTTACATTCGTGGTTCAGGAGATGCAATATTTTAAAAATGAGTGTAGTGCCAAAATTTCTATATCTCTTTCAAGCCCTACAAATTCTGATCTCCATGTCGTACTTCAATCAAGTCCGGATGATATTTAAAAAATGTATTTGGGCATGTAAACGGCCAAGGATTGGAAGGAAACTATTGACTCTACCCAAGGGGGTGGGAGGAATATCAGCACCTGATATATTAACATATTACCAGGCCGCCCAATTGGGTAGTATAGTTGATTGGAGTAGACATGGGGATCATAAATTGTGGATTACTATTGAGTAACAAATGTGCCCCATACCTTTAAATAGGGCATTATGGTGTTATACGGCACTACCCCATATAGTTAAAACTCACCCCACAATAGGTCCAACCTTATGGACTGGCAATAAAGTATGTCAGAAGTCGAAATTCTCTACTAAAAGTTCTCCCCTCTATCCGATTGTAGGGAATCCAGAATTTAAGCCAGGCATGGAATCTCAGATATTTAAAAAATTAAGAGAGAAGGGTAGATTTCAAGCCTCACACTTTTTGGGAGAAAGTGGATGGCTATCAATAGGAGAATTAACACAAAGGGGGGGGGGGGGGTGTTGGGGTGTTGTGAAATACCAATATGGCAAGCACGGCAAGTACGACATTTTCTGGATACTCTGGGTGATGCAGGAAATTACAATCGAGCATTTACAAAGTTTGAGGAATATTGTGGGGGGGGGGGGGGGGATGAACCACTCCACCATGTGGTCTCTAAAATATACACATTGTTGACTGCACCCCCGGAAGACTTTAAAATTACATGCCTGGCCAAATGGGAAAGAGATCTAGGACAAACATTTTCCCCAGAACAATCCCAGAATATCATAGACCTGACATTAAAATCTTCAAGGTGTACGAAAATACAAGAATTAAATTATAAAATATTAACACACTGGTACTATACGCCAGCACGTTTAAATACATTTAAAGTCTCGGATAGATGCTGGAGAGGTTGTAGGGAGAAAGGGACAGTGATGCACATATTTTGGGGTTGTCCATTAATAAGGCAATTCTGGCAAACAGTTCAGAGAATTACCCGATTACTTATGGAATATCGGATTCCAGATGATCCTGCTTTTTGTCTCTTACATCATATACAAATTCCACCGAAAAGATATATGGAGTCAGTAATATGCCATTTGATAAATGCGGCCAAAAGTTAATAAACTGTTAAAAAAAACTGGAAAGCACCTTCAATTTCAATGTGGCTTAAAAAAGTAAGGAAAATAGGAATGGAGAAACTTTTGCCAATGACTAGTAAAAAAAAAGAACAAATAAGAAGGATATGGACACCTTGGGAGCTATTCGTACAATCAGAGGAATGTAAAAACGTATTAGGGGAGTAAGAATAAGAATGAGGTGGCTAGGGAGATAGAGAAGATAGGAAGCTTGTTTGGAAATCGTTTTTCGGAGAGGACAGCGGAGGGGGGGGGGGGGGGAGGGTTAGTTTTTCCTGTTTTTTTTTTTCTCTTTTCCTCCCTGCCCTGTTACCTGGCACGGGGCGAAGAGGGGAAGATGAGGAGATAGGGGTCTTGAGGAAGGGATAAGGGGGAGGGCATTAGGGAAAAGAAAGTGGGAAGGAAGATGTGCGGAGGTAGAGAGAGAGCTAGCCTAAAAAGTATGGAATATATAGATTAATTAGAGTAGGAAATGATATAACGGGGGAAAAATGATTTTATGTTAAAGAAGTAATAAGTATTTTATCTTTGCCTCTTTTTCCCCATATATTGGACTTTAAAGCGGGGGTTCACCCCAAAAAAAATTTTTTAACATTACATTCAGCCGAGTTGTGAGAATGACATTAGGCTGTTTTTTTTTATTTAATTGCCGTACATACCGTATTTTCACCGCGGCTTCCGGGTATGTAATCTGCAGGACTGGGTGTTGCTAATTGATATGCTTTTGACCGGCGCATACAGCGCGTCACGAGTTGCCGAAAGAAGCCAGGCTGCGAGCCGGCTCTATACGGCGACTGCGCACCGACATTCGGCTTCTTTCGGCAACTCGTGACGTGCTGTATGCGCCGGTCGGAAGGATGTCAATCAATTAGGAACGCCCAGTCCAGCAGATTACTTACCCCGAAGCCGCGGTAAAAAATACGGTATGTACGGCAATGAAATAAAAAAAAAACAGCCTAATGTCATTCTCACAACTCGGCTGAATGTAATGTTAAAAAAAATTTTGGGGGTGAACCCCCGCTTTAAGTAGTTATGGACATATTATTTATTTTCATATGTTTATATTTTATATTTTCTCTCCTCTAATGTAATATGTGAAAGGAAATATAGTTGAAGAGGAAGACGTAAAGTACTGTATATACAGGATGTCTGTATTACTATTGGATTTTGTTTGTTCCTTTATCATTATCTTTGTATATCTTTCTTTTTGAAAATAAAAACAGAGGCCCAGATTCAGAGAGCGATTACGCCTGTCTAACTGGTGTTAGACAGGAGTAATTTCAAATTTCGCGCGCCGTATCACTAGTTTGAATCCTCAAACCATGATACGGCGGCTTCGGGCTTCGATCCGAGAGGCTTACGGATCTACGTTGCGATATTTTTGCGGCCGCTGGGTGGAGTCCGCGTCGTTTTCACCGTCGGGGTATGCAAATGAGTTTTTACGGCGATCCACGAAGGTACGTGTGTCCTTCGCAATCGCCTACGTAATTTTTTGGCTACGTAATGTTAGAGCAGCTTTTTGCTGGTCTAACAGTGCGTAACCCATGTTAAGTATGGCCGTCGTTCCCGCGTCGAATTTAATTTTTTATTTTTTTTTAACGTAACTCGTTCGGGAATAGGAATGTACGTAAACGACGCTACTACGACGTAACGACATGATTTCGCGCAATGCACGGCGGGAAATTTGGGAACGGAGCATGCGCAGTTTGATCGCCGCGGAACGCGCCTATTTTAAATGCTTCACGCCCACCAACTCGCGTAGATGGATTGCGCCGGGAGAAATACACTACGCCGCCGTTGTTTACTGGACAAAATCTACCTGGATTCCACGTAGAGCCAGGTAAAATACGGCGGCGTAGTGTATTTCGGAAACGCTACGATAATCTAATTCTCTGTGAATCTGCCCCAGAGAATGATAAAAAAAAAAAAGAATTGGCTCATACAGTCTGTGTTGCTTTAAAGCAGTGGTCTCCATTATTTTAAATACAAGGCCCGTATTGTATATTTTACAAATAATCATAAGCTAAATTAATGATAAATAAGTGAATAAACACACTCTAAAGCCCTGTACACGCGATCGGTTAATCCAATGAAAACAGACTGTTTTCATCGGACAAACCAATCGTGTGTGGGCCCCATCAGTTTGTTTCCCGTCTGTGAAAAAAAAAATAGAACATGTTTTAAATTTTCCCTATGGATAAAAAAAACGATAGAAAAAAACGATCGTCAGTGTGAAAGTCCATTGGTCAAAAATCCACGCATGCTCAGAATCAAGTCGACACATGGTCGGAAGCACTGAACTTAATTTTTCTCAGCATATCGTAGTGTTTTACGTCACTGCGTTTTGACACGTTCGGATTTTTGACTGATGTGTGTAGGCAAGACTGATGAAAGTCAGCTTCATCGGATATCTGACAAAAAACTTGATCAGATTAGATTCCATCAGATATCCGATCGTGTGTACGAGGCTTTAGAAATAGCTTCACTATGGTATTAGAGTCCCCTTTTCATATTAGAAGTTTCCCTATCACATTAGAGACCTCCTCCATCACAGTCCCCATTTCACATCAGATTCCCCTTTCAAATTTAGAAGCCCTCATCACTTCAGAGAACCCTTTAATTTGGAATTTCTCTGTGACATCAGAAGCTCCACTATGACATCAGAAGGCCCTCATCACATCCGAGTTTCTGCAGTCCAGGTAAAATCTTGTAGAGGACCAGATGTGGCCATTAGACCATAGTTTGGAGCAGTGGCGGCCCGCCCATATGGGCGCACGGGCGCCGCCCCCCCTCCCGCAGTCACAAAAAAAAAAAGAATTAAAAAAAAAAAAAAAACGGGCCCTTTAAGAACTTTTATTCGGCTAAAATATCATTTTGACATTTTAGCCGAAGTTCTGGCGGCCGTCTATAGAGGGCGCTGCAGCGCCACCCCCTCTCGCAAGTAACACACGTTCAATGCTATGCATTGGACGTGTGTTACTGTTGCCAGCTGCCTGGTCTATTCGTATAACCGGACATGGGACGCCGGTTACCCGAATAGCGACAGCTGGTTGGCTGAGGGGAACTGCCTATCAAAGCCAGTGGCTCTGATAGGCTTTTCCAGTCCCGCCCTCCGGCTCTCGGAAGTCTATGCTCGGAGCGCAGACAATCTGCGGTCCTTGCATTAGACTGACAGCCGTTTCAGCCAATCAGGTTCCCGGATTCTGGTTTTCAGGAACCTGATTGGCTGAAGCTTCTCCAGGGCGGCAGAAGACATCGAGGGAGGACATGGAAGCGTCAGGTAAGTGATTTTTTTACAGGGAAAGGGGCAGCATGGGGCACAGTGGCAGCATGGGGCACAGTGGCAGCATGGGGCACAGTGGCAGCATGGGGCACAGTAGAAGCATGGGGCACAGTGGCATCATGGGGCACAGAGGCAACAATGAGCACAGGCCGGGCACAGTGGTGACAATTGATGGCACAGTGACTGAATATGATGGCATGGCAGAGAGGTGACAATTGATGGCACAGTGACTGCATTTGATGGCATGGCAGAGAGGTGACAATTGATGGCACAGTGACTGCGTTTGATGGCATGGCACAGTGGTGACAATTGATGGCACAGTGGTGGCGTTTGATGGCATGGCACAGTGGTGACAATTGATTGCACAGTGACTGCATTTGATGGCATGGCACAGTGGTGACAATTGATGGGCACAGTAGCTGCTTTTGATGGCATGGCACATTGGTGACAATTGATGGCACAGTGGTGGCGTTTGATGGCATGGCACAATTAGTGACACAAGTGGTGACAATTGATGGCACAGTGACTGCAAATGATGGCATAGCACATTGGTGACAATTGATGGCACAGTGACTGCATATGATGGCATGGCACATTGGTGACAATTGATGGGCACAGTAGCTGCATTTGATGGCATGGCACAGTGGTGACAATTGATGGCACAGTGGTGACAATTGATGGCACAGTGGCTGCATTTGATGGCATGGCACAGTGGTGACAATTGATGGCACAGTGGCTGCATTTGGTGGCATGGCACAGTGGCTACATTTGGTGGCATGGCACAGTGGCTGCATGTGATGGGCACAGTGAGGCTGCAATATTTTTTTTTTCGTTTGCGCCCCCCCAAAAATTTTGAGCACCAGCCGCCACTGGTTTGGAGACCCCTGCTCGAAACAACCAGTCAGATTTATTCATTAAAGTGTAGCACCTCCTGGCTCCCAGAGGCATGATGGTAACCCCCAAAGACCGAGTGGGCTGACATTCCACCTCAGGGTGTAGATCACTTAGGCTATAGTGGGATGTGAACAGATAGGCACCAGTCACTTTAAAAGAGAAGTATTATTTTTTTTTTAAATCATATTTAACTAGGTGGATGCAGCATCGGTCAGATGCTTTATCTGTTCCCTGTCGGCTCTAAGGCTGAGAACCAAGAGATCAAACACCACCGATCACTCGGTTCTTAGAGCTCCCCGAGCAGAGAGCTGGTGACTATCAGTCACTGGCTCTCTGACCCACGCTCTCTGGAGCGCTGGGCTGTGGAGGGGCGGGAGATGCTGGCTGAGCCAGGTGCGGGTCCAGGCATGTGGGCGGATCCCAACCATATGTTTGTGATCTTTCCCAAGCCTGGATGGACTCTGTGATATCTGCTGAAAACGGGTCACAGGAGTGCAGAACGATTTGCACTCCTGTTATCCACAGGGGAAGTACAGCCAAACAACCTTTGGCTGTACTTCTTAAAGATACAGACCAAAAGGAGCTCATTGCCCACACTTATGCCGCGTACACACGGTCGTTTTTTGCGATGAAAAAAAAAGGCGTTTTCTGTGAAGTAAAAAAACGACGTTTTTGAAACGTCACTTTTCAAAGACAATTTTGCATACACACCATCGTTTTTTCACAAAAAGCGAGGTTACGTTCACCACTCTTTTCCATTGAAGCTCGCTTCATAACTAGCTTCTGGGCATGCGCGGGTTGAAAAACGTCGTTTTGAACAACGTTTTTGCTACACACGGTGACTTTTTGTGAAGCATGTTGGAATTTTTTTTTGGCCACACACGATCAATTTAAATGACGTTTTAAAAAACGTCGTTTTTTTTTCATCGCAAAAAACGACCGTGTGTACGCGGCATAAAACTCTTGGGAGAAAGGGGTATGTAGTTCAGAACACCCCTACTGGTCTGCAAACTCAATAGCACAACAAGAAGAAAGACCAGTACAGAAAAAGAGCCTTTAAGCTGATCTACCTTCTTAGTAGCAACCGTATCCATTAGCAACCAAATCTTTCCAAGTGGCAGCAACAGTAATTTTGATGATTCCATCTTGATGCTTTGCCAGGTTCTCCACAAGTTCCTCACCCAGGACCTTATGTGGCAGAGTGGCCTCTGGATCTTCATCTCAGACATCATCTGTTCCTCTCCCATCCTCACTTATGCCGCGTACACACGGTCGTTTTTTTGCGATGAAAAAAAACGTTGTTTTTTAAAACGTCATTTAAATTGATCGTGTGTGGGCAAAACGTTGTTTTTTGTCTTAAAAAAAACAACAACAAAAAATTCCAACATGCTTGAATTTTTTGTGTCGTTTTTCAAAATGTTGTTTTTTGTGTCATAAAAAGTGATGGTGTGTGGGCAAAACGACGTTTAAAACAAAGTTTTTAAACCCACGCATGCTCAGAAGCAAGTTATGAGAAGGAGCTTCAATGGAACAGAGTGCCGTCGAAAGTGTCTTAAGTCACCACGCTTTGCAAGAGCATTGTGGAAAAACAATGGTGTGTATGCAACATTGTTTTTGAAAATGAAGTTTGAAAAACGTCGTTTTGTTTCGTGAGATAAAATGACGTTTTTTTTTCATCACAAAAAGTGATGGTGTGTACGCGGCATTAGGCTCCCAGACCACAGAGCCTCAAGCACCAGGACTCACTGGACAGGCACTGGACGACTTCTGCTCCAAGCACATGCTTCAGGCCTAATCACTCAGCTGCTCTGCACACACCCACCCCAAGCCAGAGCCTGGGGGGAAGAGAGAGATCCCTTGGCCCTCTCCAGATATTTAAGATATTTATACCCCCCCCACCCCCAACATGCACCAGTGGCCATAAAACTCCTACTGATTGGCTAAGGTAAGCATGAGTATTCAGTCAGTTTAATTGTCACCTAATGTTAGGAGGGAGAAACCACAGCCCCACTGAATTTAGGGGAAAATCCCAAATGAACCAGTAGACTATAAATCAGCTAGGTTGTCTACCACTAACCAACTAAATGTGACCTTCCTCCATACATTCCTACATTCCTCCATACATTCCTCCATACATTTTGGGAGTCTCCCACATGACTTTTTCGCAAACTCAAAACGTGCCATTTTGTTTTTTTGCTGAAAGTAATGGCCACTCTGCCATAAAGCCCAACTCAATGGAGCGCATGGCTTATTGTTGTCCTATGTACAGATACTCCAGTCTCTGCTGTGGAACTCTGCAGCTCCTCCAGGGTTACCTTGGGTCTCTGTGCCACCTATCTGATGACCTCCTTGCCCGGTCCAAGAGTTTTGGTGTGCGGCCATCTCTTGGCAGGTTTACTGTTGTGCCATGTTCTTTCCATTTGTTATGATAGATTTGATGGTGCTTCTAGGGATCATCAAATATTTGGATATTTTTTTATAACCTAGCCCTGAATTGTACTCCTCAACAACATTGGGCCAGATTCTCATAGAATTCCGGCGGCGTAGCGTTAGCCATTTACACTACGCCGCCGCATCGTACTAGAGCAAGTGCTTTATTCCCAAAGCACTTGCTCCGTAGTTAGCGGCGGCGTAGCGTAAATGGCCCAGCGTACGGCCGCATAATTCAAAGGGGGCGGCTTGTATTTAAATTAAGCGCGCCCCCGTGCCGATTGAACTGCGCATGCGCCGGCCGCGACGAAATCCCAGTGCGCATGCTCCAAAGGACATCACATTTTCTCAATGTAAACGACGTAATCGTAGCGTACGCCAGCCCCATTGAGAATCGTTGTACGCAAACGACGTAAACGACGCACAACACGACGCGGTCCCGAGGCCATACTTAACATGGCAGCCGACGGCATCCGACGGGACTTCGTAAGGTTACTCCACATCTTTGCAGGGGTAACCTTACGCAGACGAAAACGACGTTAACCACGACGGGGCAGCGTAAAAGCGTCCGGAAATCGGCGTATTAGCCTCATTTGCATAGGCAAATGAGAAAACAACGTAAAGGCCACCTAGCGGCCGGAGTTGTCATTACATCTACGATCCGCCAGTGTAATTGTTTTACACATGGCGGATCTTCACCTGTATCTATGCGTAAGTGATTCTAGGAATCACACGCATAGATACACAGGCAAAAAAATGGCGATACGACGGGGTATCTGTGATACCCCGTCGTAGCGCTTCTGAGAATCTGGCCCATTGTCTCTTACTTGTTTGGAGAGTTCCTTGGTCTTCATGGCAGTGTTTGGTTAGTGGTGCCTCTTGCTTAGGTGATGCAGCCTCTGGGGCCTTTCAAAAAGGTGTGAATAGGTAATGACAGATCATGTCACACTTAGATTGCACACAGGTGGACATCATTTCACTCATTATGTGACTTCTGAAGGTAATTGGTTGAACCAGAGATTTTTATGGGCTTCATAACAAAGGGGATGATTAATACATACGCACATGCCAATTATCATTTTTTTATTTCTGAAAAATTGTTTTATTTATATATTTTTCTAATTTTACTTCACCAACTTAGACTATTGTGTTCTGATCCATCACATATAATTCCGATAAAAAAAAACATTGAACTAAACGCTGTAATGTAACAAAATAGGTAAAAAGCCAAGGGGTGAATACTTTTGCAAGACACTGTAAGCAGGGCTTTTTTCTCAAACAATAGGTGCTGGAACTTAACCACGGCCCCACAAGACCCCTCCCCCTACACACACCCTCCAAATCGCATCAAATAGTGGGTGTGTTAGTCAAATTTCACGAAAACAGTAGGAGAGTCTTAAAGGGGCATTAAATACTAGGATTGCATTACATACAGAGTGCAGAGCTATCACTTGTAAACACAAAAACCAGACTTCTGTGTCTACAAGTGATTGTGGTGAGCAGGCACCAAAGGGTCTGAGTCAGAGGTGGTGGAACTGAGTTCTACAAAGTTCCCCCTGACTGTAAGTGACTCTGAATGTGGCATGGCAGTTGGTGCCAGACAGGCTGGTCTGAGTATTTCAAAAACTGCTCATCTATGGGGGTTTTCACACACAACCACCTTTCAGGTTTACAGAGAATAAAAGTAAAAGAGAAAATATCCAGTGAGCGACAGTTGTGTGGACGTAAATGCCTTGTTGATGTCAGAGGAGAATGGGCAGACTGGTTCGAGATGATAGAAAGGCAAAATTAACTCAAATGACCACTTGTTACAACCAAGGTATGCAAAATACCATCTCTGAACACACAACACATCGAACCTTGAAGCAGATGGGCTACAGCTGCAGAAGACCACACCGGGTGCCACTCCTGGGGAAACCAAGGCCACAATTGGCACAGGTTAGGCCAAAATTGGACAATAGAACATTGGGAAAACGTTGTCTGGTCTGTTGAATCTTGATTTCAGCTGCGACATTCAGATAGTAGAGTCAGAATTTGAGTGCATGGATCTATCCTGCCTTGTATCCACGTTTTAGGCTGGTGGTGGTTGTGTAATGATATGGGGGATATTTTCTTGGCACACTCTGGGCCCCTTAGTACCAGTTGAGCATTGTTTAAATGCCACAGCATACCCGAGTATTGCTGCAGACCATGTCCATCCCTTTATGACTACAGTGTACCGTCTTCTGATGGCTCCTTCCAGCAGGATAATGCACCATGTCGCAAAGCTCAAATCATCTCACCACTACCCTGTTTCCCTGAAAATAAACCCTACCCTGAAAATAAGACCTAGCGCTATTTTCGGGGATGGCTGCAATATAAGTCGTCGTAAAAACATGTAATCCGTTTTGTAAAAAGAATATATAATGTGCCGCTGGGCGTGACCGGCTGGAGATCTTCTCCTTTCCGACTTCATCGGCCCCTTCCTCTGCAGTGCTCAGAGTGGAGAAGAAGAGCTACGGCGGGTCACTGTGCTGGCTATCATGCTTTAAAAGATCAGGATATATTTTTTTCTTTTTGGGGTTACAACCACTCTAAGATCGTCATAATGACATGACTGTATTTGAATACATGTAGATTATTGCACATATTGTAAATAAATAAGACATCCCCTGAAAATAAGCCCTAGTGTGATTTTTGTAGCCAAAATTAATATAAGACCCGGTCTTATTTTCAGGGAAACATGGTAGTTTCTTGAACATGACAATGATGTCACTGTACTCCAATGGCCTCCACAGTCACCAGATCTCATCCAATAGAGCACCTTTGGTATGTGGTGGAATGGGAGATTCGTATGGATGCGCAGCTGACAGATCTGCAGTAACTGTGTGATGCTATCATGTCAATATGGACCAAAATCTCTGAGAAATGTTTCCAACACCTTGTTGAATCTATGCCACAAAGAAAAAAGGCAGTTCTGAAGGTAAAACGGGGTCCAACCCGGTACTAACAAGGTGTACCTAATAATAAAGTGGCCGGTGAGTGTATTTACTAATGCTAGCCGCATGAGGATTCAAAATAATCAATGCTGATTGGGAATGGAGCCCCTGTGTATGTCTAGCAAATGAAGCTCCAAATCTCAACAAATTGTGTCCACCATTGATGGGGCAAATATCGGGAACATGTAATAGCAAAATCTACAATTCTACGATTGTACTTTTTTCTATCACAATTATTGAGTCCAGTTATTAAGTCTCTGACCACGTTTTACTGCCAGATATTCCTGATTCGTATTTGCTTTTCCCCTGATATATTTGTATGGTTTAAGGCTGTAAAGTGCATTCATTGTATTGTATTCATGTATATATAGCATTCTGTAAATTCTTTACATACACAATAGCATGATGTTCTTTTCTGTTAGACTTCAGCTGCCCCCAATGGTTGTATTAGCGCTCAGAGAGAGTTTTCAAAGTGGCCAGCTCTGCTAGAGGTCAGAGAGTGCAACCTCATCTATAAGCCTATGTTTATGTCTCTAAAGGTAATATAAATTACATTTAAGAAATGAGCACACCTGCACCCAATAGATGGATGAATAAGCGGATAAAAATAAGAACTAAACTTGCTTGTTTGGTCAAACCTTATATGTACATAGCCAAACACAAATGTATTCTGTAATCATAAAATAATTGCAGCCATTTCTTTGTTGTTCTTCTAAGCATCTGAGTGCAGAGGTGCCCAGGAGGGAGATGGGGCCAGTACACATCTGAAAATGGATAGTAAAGAAATTTGGCTCGTATGCTATATTCCTCAGCTTCCCCCTGGCAGTGAAAGATCGCTTTTGATTTCTTTGCATTTTTTTAACTGTCCAAGGCAGCTAAGTTCATGCTGACCAAAAAGGAAAATCTCCTCTTCAAGAGCAAGATCAGAATTGGCCGTGTTTGTGCCCGCTGATGGAAATGTTGCCCATTTAGACGATCTAGTTACCTGTAAAGTGTTTAATTCTAGTGATCACCAGTGTTAAGGGTATCAAAAGGACCCCATAAGGGTTAAATATAGCTAGGGTTGCACCGATACTAGTATTTGCACAAGTATCGGTACTCATGCAAATGCACCGATAACTGCAACCGATACTTTAAGGCTGTCAGTGGGTCTTCCCTGTTGACAGCTGAAGTGTTAAAGAAGTCCAGTAATTGGAGCTGTCAAGAAAAAAAAAACGTGTCCGACAATGTTTATTAACAACATTGCTTAGTCGCTGAAACACTTAACTAAAAAGAAAAATTGTTTCTTTTTGTATCTTTCTGTTTCTTCATCTGCAGATCAAAGGGATGAACAAATGTTCCTCTGTTTAACCCCTTATTAACCCTTAATTGAAAATGCGCAAAATAAAAAAATAAAACATGTACTTAATTTGTATATAACTTTTCAATGCTTTTTTACCATTGCTGACAGCTGAAGTGAAAACAAAACAGTTGTGGTAGGAATCGGTAATTGGTATCGGCGAGTACTAAAAAAAAAGGTATCGGTACTCGTTGTAAAAAAAATAAAAAATGGTATCGGTGCATCCCTAATTGTAGCCCACCCACTTCTGACCACCAGTGGTAGTAAACAAGGGCACATTATATACTGCCCATCTTTGACAACCCCATGTAAAAGGGTATAAATGGGGTTGCATTATAGGCTGCCTCTAACTGATGGAATCCTTATCAAAGTTTTGCTATTGGACCCTGGGATCTATAGTTACACCCCTGCTGAGAACGTTACCAGGTTGCCAGGTTTTGTGCTGGCCCTATGGAGTCAAAGTTTAAGATAAGAAATGTTTTTCTGACCACATTTTTTGGTTATAGATTAGAAGATTATATACTGAAACAAGAGACTGGAAATCCGATTCTGTGAGGTTAATCTTTACACCAGCACCCCGCTCAAAGCCTCTGCAAGCCACTTCTGTAGATCAAAGGAGCCGGAAACTTGGTGTATTGCGGTTAGACAAACTTTATTGCAAATCAACCAATACAAGGGGTGACGTTATGAGCAAGGCCTGTAGGGGCTGAAATACGTCAATGTTGCTGTGCTGGATTTTACTCTACCTGTATTGTTTGATCTGCAATAAAATGTGTCTAACTGCAATATACCAAGGTGCCGGCTCCTTTGATCATATCTACAGATTAGAAGATTATACCTGTATTCATGGTTTGCATGATGTAATTATAACACAATGCTGTATGCATTACATGAAATATCGCATATGGAGTCACTGGAATCAAATAGGAGTAGGGCTAAAGTAACCCATGCACACAATAAAGACCAATTGAAGGCAATGAGTGAAAGCATTCAGTGAGCTATTATTATTATCCAGTACGCATTGCAACTGTGCTAAAATCAGAATTTTCACTTGATATATCTTTAAAGGGTCACTAAAGGAAGAAAATGTTTTTGCTGAAATGACTGTTTACAGGGTATAGAGACATAGGGCCAGATTCAGGTAGGAGAGCGAATCTTTATTTTGGAGTAACGTTTGTCATTTACGTTACTCCGCCGAAACTTTAGGAGCAAGTACTGTATTCACATAGCACTTGCTCCTAAAGTTGCGGCGGTGTAGCGAAAATGAGTCGGCGGAATTCAAATTGGGCGGGTAGGGGGCGTGTATTATTTAAACTAGGCGCGATCCCGTGGCGAACGTATTCCGAATGCGTCGATTGTCAGTGCGCATGCTCCAAATTCTGTCAGTGAACGTCAATGACGTCAATCCCCATTCACGGACGTTTTACGCAAACGACGTGAACATTTTTAAATTTGACGCAATGACGACGGCCATACTTAACATATGATACTCCACCTAGGGGGCATGTTTTTCTAACTCTACCTGAATCTGGCCCATAAAAGTTAACTGATTCCTTTTAAAAATGATTAAAAATAGATAAAAATCAATCATATAATGTGCCTGCAGTTTAGTTTCACTTTTAAACTGGTTTAATGTTTCTGTGAAGTAGAGAGACACACAGAACAAAACCAACAAATCCAGGGCAGTGTTTTGTTTTTAAAATTAATCTGATTGGTTCTGAGGAGTTTTAGACACACAGTAATGACAGCTTGGACCACAATGAAAAGCTGCCATGAGATTTTTCATAAGGAGCCAGACAAGCAGGAAGTGTGGAGATCAGAGCAGAATTACAGCAACTTCAAAGCAAAAACGTACAATGAGGACATGAAACCAGGACTGCAGTAAGGTAAAGGAAGCTATTTAGCTAAAAGAAAAAATCCTTTAGTGATCTTTTAAACTTAGTTTTGTGTAATGCCCTGTAGAATAAGCGCACACAGCTTTTGTGTGAGTAAGAGGGCCAACAAGAAGACAGGATTAGTAACATTTAGAAAACTGTGCATTGGTACTTTCTCCATACAACCAGTCACATGGGCATTTAACTTTAGTGTTTTTTTCAGAAATATTACCTTTTAGGGATGTTGATGTCCTGGTCCCCTGACACACACAGTGGTTCCTCCTTCTAACACTTACATCACTACTGTTTCTTATAGTGATGTAGGTGATCAAAGGTTGGAACCACTGAGTGCAGCAGGGATTGACACTCGCAGAAGTGTCCGTTTCTGCTGGAACTTCAACCAGTGATTTCTCTTTAATGGCATGGCCGTTGGTGACACAGGTGGCAGGAGAAGTATTTAACTTTCTTCTTTATAGATAGAACTTGCATTTTAGGTTTGGCAACAGAGTCACTTTAAAAAGAGAATTATGATCAAATGCCAGTTGTGTGCTGTTTCATTGAGAGTCCCATTCTGTTCTTGAATCAGGTTAGATTTAGATTTAAACCCAAGGAAGCACTCCTGCACAAAATAAAAGCTTAGCTGTCCGATAGTTCTGCCAAGGTAAGAATAGCTGAGTACAGTAATACCATAAGAAATAAAATAAAAAAGGTCAAAATGAAAGATCTGCTGTTGATTTATCAGACATGCAACCCTACATTACCCTAAATTATCCTGATCAAATGCCTTTTAGTTGTAAATGTAATAAATTAGTATGCAATTTAAAAAAAAAAAAAATATTTGTTTATTAAAGGGTCACTAAAGGAAATTTTTATTTTTTTGCTGAAATGACTGTTTACAGGGTATAGAGACATAAAAGTTAACTGATTCCTTTTCAAAATGATTAAAAATAGATAAAAATCAATCATATAATGTGCCTGCAGGTTAGTTTCACGTTTGAACTGGCTTCATGTTTCTGTGAAGTAGAAATAGAAACATACAACAAAAAC
Organism: Rana kukunoris; assembly: GCA_029574335.1. Classification (NCBI taxonomy): domain Eukaryota; kingdom Metazoa; phylum Chordata; class Amphibia; order Anura; family Ranidae; genus Rana; species Rana kukunoris. The sequence continues at coordinate 84,638,151 of CM056059.1, forward strand.
AAACAAATACAGGGCAGTGTTTTGTTTTTAAAATGAATCTGATTGGTTCTGGGAAGTTTTGGACACACAGTAATGACAGCTTAGACCACCGTGAGAAAGCTCCCAGCACTGTGGTTATAAGGAAACAGACAAGCAGGAAGTGTGGAGATCAGAGCAGGATTACAGCAACTTCAAAGCAAAAACGAACAATAAGAACACGAAACCAGTACTGCAGTAAGGTAAAGGAAGCTATTTAGCTAAAAAAAAAATCCTTTAGTGATCCTTTAAATAGTGTAAAGCCCCATACACGCGATCGGAATGTCCAATGGAAAAAGTCAGACAGACTTTTTCCATCAGAAATTCCGACCGTGTGTATGCCCCATCGGAGAAATTCCATCTGAAATTCCAATGAATTCCATCGGAGTTTAAATGTAGAACATGTTCTATCTTACTCAGATGGAATTCCATCGGAATTCAGATGTGCTTTTGGCCGGGCAAAAGCCCGATCCTGTGTTCGCGGCATAAGAGTTCTTTAATTTCATTTTTAAATACTGATGCATATGCATTCTGTTATTTAGACACTAGGTGACACTGATGAGTTGATTTTTTTCTTTTTTTTTTTACTTCAGGTGAGGCATTCGTTATGGTAGGCGCCATAGAAATAAATATTGGTATTCTGATACACCCTGTTTTCTGTCTGGGAAATATTTTTAATGCAGCTTAGCCTTACATGTAAATGAATAAGGTTTCCCTCTTGCTTTTCCATTCTTACTAACATCTACAGATGTAGGCTCCATCTTATTGAGTACCTTTCCATACCATGATCAGTCACACAATAGTAAAGCTATATCACTGTAGGTAAATTCTTACAACATAAAACCCCATCAATTCTTGGCAATCTGTAACTGCTCTCCAAAATACCTTTTTATAAAGTAAGTAAATCATGGCCAGCTAATTCTTTGTTTTCATTTCGATAGAGTGGATAAAGAAAGGAACATCTGTTGCGTATTTATTGTTTCCTGATTACCTGTCCATGTGACAAAATAAAGTGTAGGGTTTCACCAAACCAAACAAAAAATGGCAAACTTCTAAACTCCACCTACTAAAAAGTGTAATATTTGCATCATGTATCCTTGTTGAAGATATTCCCCTGTCATGGTGACCACACGGAATGTAAGAAGGAATCTCCCCACAGGCGACACAAAACATGAGACTAGTTATACATCTTCCCTACTTGTTTTGGCTTAAGTGGGGCTTGAACTTGCGATGTTATGGCTTTTTTTTTTTATTCTTTATTCATAAATTCCACGGTTGACTAAAGCCGGCCATACACGGTTCAAATTTCGAAAGAATTTTCTTTCGAAAATCGTATCAAAGAATTTCCGTTCGTATTTCGCACCGTTAGTGGGCTGCAGCAACAGACGATTTTCGTGTGGCAAACAAATTTCAGAATTCCGACATGTTGGAAATTTTCGGAAAATCGGCCGATTTTCTGATCAATGATGGGAGAATTGTGCGAGAAATGTAATAGAAAAATAAAATGTGCATGTGCAAGAAAAGAAAATCCCCGGAGAGAAACGAATATTTACGGAGAGAAAAGAATATTCCCGGAGAGAAACGAATATTCCCGGCAATATGAAAGTTTTGGTCGGCCGAATTTCGAAAATGGCATAATCGAATCACAAACAAAACGAACTTTCTGATTTTGAAATCGTCCACATTTTGTCATGTTGCAACCAAAAACGTAAATGTATTTTTTGGGATTTTATGTGATCAGACCAACACAAAGTGGCACACATTTACGTTTTTGGTTGTTACATGTCAAAATGTCGAAAATTTCAAGGGGTATGAATACTTTTTCAAGGCACTGTATAATATATGTAATAAAAGGAAGCCACATCTTAAAGGGTTCTGGATTCTAGATTTGCTAAAAATTGAGTACATCTTTGCGATGTTTCCCGCGATTCAGGTGTCAGGTACACAAGCAGCTTCCTGGTATTGTCAGTATGAGTTACGTTTTTGAATTATCCAGCTAAATATTTCAAAAAAGGTATGGATTGGGGGGGGGGGGGGTAATAAAAGAAAAAATAGGGGGTGGGTGGGTTCAGGGACCATGAGGAGACAGTGTGAGGGAAGGAGAAGGGGTCTGGATCAGGGCTCCCTTATGTTGTCCATCCCCTTAGGACCAGCCAACAGGTGTATGGGTCAAGGGTTTCTATGGATCTCTGCTTAAGAATCACTAATATTCTCAGGGTGAGCTTAAAGAAAGTATTGATATTCTGGTATGTAACTGAAATCCTCCAATAAAACCAGGAGGAATGGAATTGTCTACGATTGCTGTAAGGCCCTCTAAGCCAGTGGTCTCCAAAGTGCAGCTTGTGGGCCGGATGTGGCCCTTTTCTTTCCCTTTGGGCACTTTACCTCCCACTTATACGAGAAACTATTCTGCCAACTGACCAACAATGGGGCACCATTTCTCCCACTGGCACCAACAATGGGGGCAATATTCCTCCCATAGTACTAAATGTGACAATGTTTAATTTTACGGATGCCAGGAACATTTTCACTCTTTCTGGTTACAGCCCCCCCCCCCCCCCCCTAAAGTCTAAAGGACAATAAACTGGCACTTTGTTAAGAAAGTTTTGAGACCCCTGCTCTAAATAATGAATCTGAATAAATATGGCAGTCCACATCCCTGTAATGGGGGGTTTCATTTTAATACAATGAATAGGTAGTAAATAACCTTGGTAGAAGCATAAGTTGGCATTAACTGTTGATTTTATATTTAGCATATTCCATATGATGCAAAAGTGTATTAAATGATGAAGAGAAAGTGCAGAGAAGGGCAACCAAACTGATAAGAGGCATGGAGGAGCTCAGCTATGAGGAAAGATTAGAGGAACTGAATTTATTCTCTCTTGAGAAGAGGAGATTAAGGGGGGATATAATCAACATGTACAAATATATAAGGGGTCCATATAGTGAACTTTACGGTCAACGCAAAAGACAAGGGGGTACCCTTTACATCTAGAAGAAAAGAGATTTCCTCTCCAAATACGGAAAGGTTTCTTCACAGTAAGAGCTATGAAAATGTGAAATAGACTCCCCCTAGAGGTGGTTCTGGCCAGCTCAGTAGATTGCTTTAAGAAAGGCTTGGCTACTTTCCTAAATGTACATAATATAACTGAGTACTAACATTTATAGGTAAAGTTGATCCAGGGAAAATGTGATTGCCTCAGAAAGGATTTTTTTCCCCTGCTGTAGCAAATTGGGTTTTTTCGCCTTCCTCTGGATCAACTGTGGGTATAGAATTGGGTATATTGGATTGTACGATATTTTATATTTTGTTTATTTATTTATTTTTATGGTTGAACTGGATGGACAGTCTCCCCTTCTTTCATTAAAAGACTGTATTACACTATATTATTGCTACGAAGACCATTTGGATACAAGACCACAATGGAGATCTGTGTTTACAGTGTTTAAACTAGGACTAATGAATAAAGCAATATATCTCGGGACATAGTGTAAAGCCTTAGGCCAGTTTCAGCGGACATGTTCGATCGTGTGTACGGCCTATCGGACCGTTTTCCAGCGGACAAAAGTTTCCAAACATGCTTAGAAACCTGTCCGCTGGAAACCTGTCCGTCGGCCATGTTCGATGGTTAGTACACAAAATCATCGGACCAAAATCCTGCGCATGCTCAGAATCAAGTCGACGCATGCTTGGAAGCATTGAACTTCATTTTTCTATCACGCCGTTGTGTTCTACGTCACCGCGTTCTGGTCCGAGGGGATTTTGGTCCGATGGTGTGTACGCACATCAGACCAACAGACCATTTCAGCCTGGTCCGATGAAAACGGTCCGTCGGACATGTTTCATCGGACATGTCTGATCGTATGTACGCGGCCTTAGAGGTCACTTGAGGTTTTTCCATATCATACATAGGCACACAACCGTAATCTACAATAGTACAGTAAAACCTTAGATTGCGAGCGTAATTCGTTCCAGAAACATGCCTGTAATTCAAAGCACTTGTATATCAAAGCAAATTTCCCCATAAGAAGTAATGGAAACTCAAATGATTCGTTCCACAACCATTTTTTCATAAGCCCTTCAGTTTATAGTCTTTATAAAAAGAATATAGCAATGTTATAGGTTGTGTAACCATAAAATGTCCATCCACAAATGGAAGCTCCACAAGGGGATTAGAAGCAAAATCTAGCAGGAGCTCCAGAGTATAAAAGAGAAAAGAGGTGCCTCTAAGTGTAGCAATATGTTGCTAAATGTTGTATCTTCATTAAATGTAACCATATTGCTTCACTTAGAGGTGCCTCTCTTCTTTCTTTAATACAGTGGAACCGCGGTTTAAGAGTAACCTGGTTTAAAAAGTGTTTTGATTTGCAAGCAACTTTTTTTTTAAATTCTGACTCGGTTTGCGAGTGTTGACTTGCAAGACGAGCAGAATTCAAGCTAAATAGGCCTGCAGTACCTTATTTGGCCTTAGATACATGGGTGCAGAAGCCGAGCAGAGCCGAAAATAGGCCTACAGTATCTCATTTGGCCTGAGGTACGTAGGCGCAGAAGCCGAGCAGAGCCGAAAATAGGCCTGCAATACCTCATTTGGCCTGAGGTACGGGAGCGCAGCAGCCGAGAAAAGCCGAACATTGGCCTGCAGTACCTCATTTGGCCTGAGGTACGAGAGCGCAGGAGCGCAGGAGCCAAGAAAAGTCGAACATTGGCCTGCAATACCTCATTCGGCCTGAGGTACGAGAGCGCAGCAGCCAAGAAAAGCCGAAAAATTGGCCTGCAGTACCTCATTTGGCCTGAGGTATGGGCGCAGGAAACAAGCCGAAGTGTCCTCGGGCCTTTTTGGCCATTTTCGTCACTCTCTAGCGCCCCCCCACCTCTGGTCGCATTCGGTATTGCATTCCATTGAAGTCAAAGTGGAACAAATTATTTTTGTTTCCATTGACTTCAATGGGAAAACTTGCTTTGATATGTGAGTACTTTGGATTACGAGCATACTCCTGGAACAAATTAAGCTCGTAATCCGAGGTTCAACTGTACTCCACTATTTATATATATATATCAAGACATTGCTTGTATATCAAGTCAAAATTAATTAAAACATTTAGCTTGTCTTGCAAAATGCTCTCAAACCAAGTTACTCTCCAACCAAGGTTTTACTTAATTGGCCAACATATGATCACCCTAAAGAAACGTGAAACCTCTTGTGCTCCTAGCTGTCTATAATCTAAACGCTGCCTTCACAGATTAGATGGCGCACGTCTGTTTCTCCTTTCCGTCAAGATGCAGACTTCAGATTTACTGTCTCAAGACCAACAAATGACATTCCCGTAGGCTTTCTAGCTCTGTCGGTACCTAAGAGCGGTGATGGATTACCGCATTTCCTGCCTTCTCTAGAATCCTCAATTTTTTTTATTTATTTATTTTTTAGCCATAGGGGACCTCATAAGAGTTCTGGAGTGTATTACGCTGTATGGCCAGCAGGTAAAAGGAGATAGTGACTAATATCGAATTAAAGATTATGTTTAGTGCAATGAAAGCATCAGGCCCTGCATTTCATGCAAGACACGTCAAATAATCATCATTTGCAATGCCGTATTTAAAATGAAGGAGTCTCACGGCATGCATTTTTCATAAGCTGACTGGCTTCCAGTACTTAACAACTGTCACCCATTTCGTGTGATTTTCCAAAACGCGTTAGAACACAGAGGAGTCAAATTTGATGGCATTTAAAGTCCATTTAGTCTGTAAGTTTAGCATTCAGCTTTAAGGTCAGACTTATAGAGAAGGGAAAAATACATAATTTTTTCTGCGTGATCGGAGTGATAGCTGAGCAAATCCATTGTACTTTGAGGTGCTTATCTGAGAAGCATGCACTACGGGACTTGAAAAAGAATTGTTTAGACATAATAAACTCATAAACAGCTGCATAGACAAAAAGAACATAATAGCTAAAATCCCGGCATCATTCAACTAAAAGCAGGTGGTGTTTGTACAACACGAACAATGTAGTGTTTTGTATATCCCTTTTTTATTATGTTTAGGACAAAGAAATGCATTTCACATTTTTTTAATTTAGTTTATTCCAACGAATTTGGAATATTGCACGTGTACAGTTCATATTTATTTATGCAGGCCAGCAGGGGGCATGTTCAGCACCTTGTTACATGTTCTAAAGCAGGGGTGTCAAACTCAATTCAATTTCAACACGAGCCATATGAGCATTATGGTTGCCCTCAAAGGGCTGGTTGTATCTGAGGCAGGGGCGGACTGACCATTGAGGAACTTGGGCACTGCCCGAGGGCCCCATGCCATTAGGGGGCCCCATCAGGGTTGCCAGGCTCATTAAAACCAAGGACAGTATGTAAAAATCTGTTTTTTTTTACATCTGTCCCTGGTATGTCCAAAACCTACATGCTTTTGATGTGAAAGTCCAGAGATTTTAGCTGCCCTGCCTCTGTACTGCCAGCTGGCTTGGTGGCCATCTGTAAGCCTGGGGGCCCCATAATCTTCTATTGCCCGGGGGCCCCATGAGTTGTCAGTCCGTCCCTGATCTGAGGGCCCCCTTCCCCTTACATCAGATGTCAAGAGCCCCCCCACCATCCAAAGTCAAGAATCCCCCACCCTCCTATACATCACAGTGCACCCCCTCCAACTTTGTACTACTGCAAAACTAGGAAGCAGAAAGTGCAGGGTCTGGAGGAGGACCAGGGGAAGTCAGCTGCCAGAGTCTGCTGAATGCAGAGATTAAGGTATGTGGAGACGAGGGGGTACTATGGCTGCACAAATCAGCGCCAGATCTGTAGGATGAGTTCTGCCCTTCTCTCAGCTGCTGACTACTGAGAAGGGCGGAAGGGGCAAGACTAGTCTTTCTGTGGCTTCAGGGAGAAGCACAGGATCTGACTGAGGAGTTTTGTCCTCCTCTCTGCTGCTGAATGTTGAGACAAGGTGGGGGTGGAGACGAGGGGTTGCTGGAGTTCCAGGAGAGATGCAAGGGCCACATGAAATGGTCTGGAGGGCCGGATTCGGCCCCAGGGCCTTGTGTTTGACACATGTGTTCTACAGGATAAATCTTGAAGCTATAGTAAACTCAAAAGCAAAAATGTAATATATTGCAGCTTATCAATCATTAGATGTGGTGACTGCATTTGTTTTCTCAGGCTTTTTCCCTCTGTTTTCTTTTTTTTTTTTTAACGTTCAATAGATTTTTATTTTTTCGTTTACAAAAGTTTATTGAAAATTTTAAAGAACAGTTACAAGTATAAAGTTGAACGATAGGATAATGAAGAGTTAACAGTACATTATACAATGCATCATATAGGGGAGAATCGAAGCTGTTGGGCTACAAACTGAATTGCAGGTAAAACAATGGCATACATATATCATGGTGTTAAGATACAGTAAGGGAGGGGGGGTATGATCAGTTACTGTGGAAGATTCCAAAAGGACCATTTAAGGTCGAATGTCTGGAGACTATCATTCAGTGTGTGGTATATTTTTTCGGAAAGTTTTATTGTCTCCATTCTGTCCAATACTTGCGGCCACAGTACTTTATCAGTTTTCCAATTGAGAGCTATCATCCACTGAATAGCGCTACATAAGGAATGAAACATTCCTGTGCAGGGGATGGGAATATTTGGCATCTTAGCATATAGGAGGCATATCTGGGGAGTAAGAATGACTTTGAACTTGAGGATCTTTCGAACCTGACCAAAGCGGAGCTCCAGATCTGATCTAGCCGTGGACAACTCCAGAAGATGTGTAAAAGCGTGCCTTGTTCTGGACAACCTCTAAAGCAGTTAGGAGAGGTTGTGGGATAGAAAGAATGGATCTTGGAGGGAGTGAGGTACCATCTAGTGAAAAGTTTCATTGGGGTCTCTCTAAAGGAGACAGCTCTATTACATTTACGTAAATTGTCGGACATAGTGTGCCAGGCTGTAGAGGGGATGGTGCTATTAAGATCAGCTTCCCAGTGAAGCATCGGGCCAGATTTCTCTTGTTGAGCGCCATCATTGAGGGCGTGATATAAGCGGGAAATCATACCTTTGTCCCCAGGGGAGGACAAACAGATCCTCTTGAATACTATGTTGGGGAGGGGGGGGGGGGGGTAGATAGGGAAAAGAACTTTGTGTAGGATTTAATCAGTAGATAGTTCTCGTGTTCCAACTGTGGGAGATTGTATTTCTTTTGAATGGTCGAGAAAGGCATGAAACTCCACTTTGATTGTAGGGAGTGCAAGGTGGTAATGTAATTCTTAGTCCAGTGAGAGAATAGAGGTTTATTATTAAATGCTAGGGTTAGACGGGGGTCTCCTAGGAATGAGGTTAGAGGGGAAACCGACGAGGAAAGTGTGTATGTTTTCACCTGGTGATCTGGCCAGTAACACACCTTCTGTATTAGATTGTTCCTACTCTGGATGAAGGAGCACAGGTGGCACCTTTGGACAGCAGCATTGCCAGTCTGAGGGGAGGGGAGTGTTAGATGCAGGGCTTTTTTTCTCAGAGAATAGGTGCTGGAACTCTCCACTTCTCTAAATTCCTTCTTGTCTCCGCCCCTTACCCACCTCTGAGGATTGTCCCTTGGTTCAACCTCCTACCCACCTCTGAGGATTGTCCCTTGGTTCCACCTCCTACCCACCTCTGAGGATTGTCCCTTGGTTCCACCTCCTACACACCTCTGAGAACTGTCCATTGGTTCCACCCCCTACCCACTTCTGAGGACTTCCCCTTGGTTCCACCCCCTACCCACCTCTGAGGACTGTCCCTTGGTTCCACCCCCTACCCACCTCCAAGCACCACCTCTAAAATACAGAGCCTAGTGTTGTGTTTGTATGGAATTTGGTATAAACAAGAAAACCAGTAAAATAGATCCCCTGCTTCCAGCAGCAATATACCCCCCCCCCCCCCTCGCAGCAACATAGGGCCCCTGCAACAAAATATCACCCCAGCAACATTAGACCCCTGGCAGCAAGAACTGATCTCCCAGCAGCCAGCATCAACAGACCCTCTAGCAGCCAGAAATAATAGACCCTTCCTTCAACAGTAGATCCCTTCCAGCAACAATTGACCCTTTAGCAACATAAGCTCCCCCCAGCAAAAATAGGTCACCACACAAAAGTAGATCCCCTCCAGCAACAATAGATCCCCCAGCAGCTAGCATCACTAGACCTTAAACTATAGCTCCCAACTGTTTCTGAATTGAAGGGACTGTACCTGATTTAAAGGGACCGCCCCCCTTTTGGGATTAAGTCTATCTGTCCCCCGTTTTGGTCTGATTAATATGAATTCCTGTATAAAAATGCACAATTTATCAATTAAAAAGTGTTTTACAGTGTGAAAACTTTCATCCAGTTTCTAAATAGTTGCAATTGTAAATTTCATATAAAAGAATGGAAGCGGAAAAAAACACTTATGGGTTTAACCGATCATTTTTTTTGTATTAACCACTTAAGTCCCGGCCATTTTGCTGCTAAAGGACCAGGCCCCTTTTTGCGATTCGGCACTGTGTCGCTTTAACTGACAATTGCGCGGTTGTGTGACGTGGGTCCCAAACAAAAATAGAGCGACAATTTTGAAAAAAAAAGGAATATTTTTTACTTGTTGCTATAATAAATATCCCCCAAAAATATATAAAAAAACATTATCTTTCCTCAGTTTCGGCCGATACGTATTCTTCTACATATTTTTGGTAAAAAAAATTGCACTAATCATTTATTGATCGGTTTGTGCAAAGTTATAGCGTCTACAAAATAAGGGATAGTTTTATGGCATTTTTTTAATCATTTTTTTATTTACTAGTAATGGCGGCGATCAGCGATTTTGATCATGTTTGCGACATTATGGCGGACACATCGGACACTTTTGACACCATTTTGGGACCATTGTCATTTTTACAGCGATCAGTGCTATAAAAATGCACTGATCACTGTGAAAATGACACTGGCAGTGAAGGGGTTAACCTGTAGATGGCGCTGAAGGGGTTAAGTGTGCCCTAGTGAGTGATTCTTACTGTGTGGGGGCGTGGTTTGGCGTGTGACATCACTGATCATCGTTCCCTATGACAGGGAACAGACGATCAGTTAAGCCCTGTACACACGATCGGTCCATCCGATGAGAACGGTCCGACGGACCTTTTTCATCGGTTTACCGATGAAGCTGACTGATGGACTGATGTGCCTACACACCATTGGTTCATGAACCGATCATGTCAGAACGCGGTGACGTAAAACACAACGACGTGATGAAAAAAACGAAGTTGAATGCTTCCAAGCATGCGTCGACTTGATTCTGAGCATGATTCTGACCTATCTGTTAGCCGTCCATCGGTTCAATTTTAAAGCAAGCCCTCTGTTTTTGGACCGAAGGATAACGGACCGATGGGGCCTACACACAATCGGTTTGGACTGGTGAAAACGAACTTCAGTCTGTTTTCATCGGTTTGAACCGATCGTGTGTACGCGGCTTAACACTCTCACTAGAAAGAAAGGGGTGCGACCCACGGCTAGCCTCTTAAAGGGGACGTACCTGTACGTCCTTTTGCCCAGATGTGCCGCTCTGCCGTCGTATATCATTGTTAAGCGGTTAAACTAAAGCCATCGATTTGACAGTTTTAAAAAAGTTACATTTCCTACACGTGGCTGGGAATGTAACTGTCACATTGGCTGTGCTCTCAAACATCAAATGGCTGGAGTCATGACTGATCACATGTGAGAAGGGAAGCTGGACATAGATGGGTCAACCTTTGGGTTGAACTAAAAAAAAAACTGACCTGATTTCCATATCTACACATTCCAGGTGGATGAAGGAATCCTCCCCGCTGAGTCATTGTATTCTTACAGCAGGAGACTTACAGCGGGGAGACATCAGAATACACCGATCAGCGCTGCAGGCTATAGCCTTCAGTGCTGATTGACATGGCATTTTCCAACAGAAGGGTTGAACAGAAGTCACTCACTTATGTACTTATGTACATCGACAGTGCCCATACATGGATAGAAATTCAGCTGCTTCAGCTGAGAGTGGTCACGTTTCGATCCATGTATGGGCAGCTTGAGATGGGTTTAATTCCGCTTTAAAAAATAGCGCCTGCAATCCGCCCTTAAAAAACTGCTCCATTGTCTCCAGTGTGAAAGCCCGAGGGCTTTCACACTGGAGCAGTGCACTTACAGGATGGTAAAAAAAGTCCTGCTAGCCGCATCTTTGGAGCGGTGAAGGAGCGGTGTGTATACCACTCCTCCACCGCTGCTGCCCATTGAAATCAATGGGAAAGCGCGGCTATACAGCAGCAATGCGCTGCTTCTGCAGTGCATTGTGGGCGGTTTTAACCCTTTCTCGGCCACTAGCGGGGGTTAAATGTGCTCCGCTAGCGGCCAAAATGCGCCGCAAATCTGCCCATAGCATTGGCGGTAAAAATATTGGCGTTTTACCGCTGACGCTATGGGTGGCTCAGTGTGAAAAGGGGCTAATGGTTTCCCAAAACGGTCACATTTAGACATGTGCAGAACTAAAAAATGTATTGCATTTCATTTAGATCTTGAGTTAGAGTTTGCGTTAGAGTTTGAATTTATTCTATTCAAAATTCAAAGTTTGGAAGATGGTATTCTTTCTATTACATTCTATTCTATTTTTTGTTCCTCCTTTCAATTCAAGTTTGAAATGTATTTAATTCAAAATTCAAAAGATGGTTATATTCATTTAATTATATCCTGTTGTTTTTTTCTATTTTATTCTATTCCATTTTTATTTATTTATTTCCCATTTTATTATTTTCTATTCAAATTCATTGAATTTTGAGAAATGGGTATATTTTTTGTATTTTATTCTATTGTATTGTTTTTTTTCTATTCTTTTCTATTCTATTCAAATTTGAATGTATTTAAATCATTTGAATCTGAATTTATTCTATTTAAAATCCAAATTTTGAAAGATGGTTATATTCTTTCTATTTTATTCTATTCTTTTATTTACTATTCTATTTCTTTTTTTTAAATTCTATTTGGAAATTCGAATTCAAATCAAATTAGAAAATTCAAAAATGTTTTGAATTTGATTCAAAATGTAAATTTCGTAAAAAAAAAAAATCTGTTTCAGATTGGTTTAAATTTGTTACTATTGTAATTTGGAAATTCAGATGTATTGATTCTTAACAAAACAAGCCGCACATGTCTAGCTAAATTCAAGGTATGCCTTGAATGATAACTGTTACAGTTGACTGTGCTCTCAACTGAACTGGCAAGCCATCAATGGCTGGTGTCATAACTGATCACATGTGCAGCAGCATGGCAACTGTAGATCAAACAGAAGCTAAGATGGCATCTTCTTTTACTGTAACGAATAGGAGGGTTTACTTCCGCTTTAAAGCTGAACTCCAGGGAAATTACCAGGGTGAATATAAATCAATGATTTAAAAAAAAAATCTGACTTTTTTAATTTTTTTATTGTTTTCATTTTATTTTTATCAAATATATTTTAATATAATGCTTTTGAAGTAAAAAATCAATCCAAATATAGTTTTCTATTTAAGATCCATTCATTATTTAGTTTATTCAGCATGAAATGGAGCTTAGTTATGAAGCATGGGGCTGTATTGTGCAATATTTAAATTTTTAATAAACTCATTCAATGAATCCAAGCTCTGCAAGTGGAGATAACATACACTACATTCAGATAAAACAAAGTTCAGGAATATTCCTTTATCCCATTGTTTTTTAAATCTATGTACACTACAGACTGTATGACTGAATCAGTTTCGATATAGCTGTTTTACTAACCTGACAGATTATTATTCTAAATGGCAAACCTTCATTTTGTTTGCAAATATTAAATTTGTCCTTACCGTAAAAAAATTCCCACACTCCACTTGAGTGCTTTCTTCATATACCGCTTCCTCCCAGTCTGAATATAGATATGAGATATTCCAACCACTAACAACCACATACTAGGCAGTACTCGTTTTGTTGCTCAACATGGACTGTTTAATGTGCAAAAACAGTGTAGCGCTGTGTAGACTGTTTAATGAAACACAGATAATACTCGGGACAATCCCCCCCTTTGCATTCCGAGCAGGGTAGACTGTCCAATCAGAAGGGAGGAATCCCTCCTCCCTCTAATCTAAGGCAGACAGACACTATAGAACACAAATAGAGCTTTCTTTTGGTGGTTTTTATTTTTTGCGCTATTATAAACAAAAGACTGACAATTTTGAAAAAAAAACACCATATTTTTTACTTTTTGATTTTTAAATATCACAATAAAAAAAAAAATACAAATTTTACTCAGTTTAGGCCGATATGTATTCTTCTACATATTTTTGGTAAATTGCAATAAGCGTATATTGATTGGTTTGCACAAAAGTTATAGCATCTACAAAATAGGGGATAGATTTATTGCATTTTTTTTTAATATTAATGGCGGCAATCTGCTATTTTTATTGTGACTGTGACATTGCGACGGACATATCAGACACTTTTGACACATTTTTGGGACCATTCACATTTATACAGCGATAAGTGCTAAAACTGCACTGATTACTGTATAAATGTGACTGGCAGGGAAGGGGTTAACACTAGGGGGCGCTGAAGGGGTTAAATATGTTCCCTAGGGAGTGATTCTAACTGTAGGGGGAGGGGACTCACAAGGGGAGGTGACCGATGTGTGTTCCTCTGTACGGGGAACACACATCGGTCTCCTCATATCTGACAGGACATGGATCTGTGTATTTACTCACACAGTTCCACGGTCCTGCCATGATTGCGGGCACATGCACCGGGTCCCGAGCAATGCTGCAGGTGCGCACACGCCCCCTAGACGGCCGGGAAGCCCAGGACATCATATGACGTCCACCCAGGATGGGAGATCCCACATGTGGATGTCATTTGACTATGGGTGGGATCTGAAGTGGTTAAATAGCAGTTTTACCTTACCCCTCATTCTACCGGCAGCTTGCCATTCCTCTTCCCTCCCATGCTTTAGGTTGTGGGCAGCCCTGAGCATTCTCACTTGCATTCTCTGCATTGTGTACATCGGAGTGTGATCGACAGACAGAGTGCTGAAGACAAGCAGCTTAGGGAGAGGAGACTGGATGTACGGAGAGAAGGAGCCCTTGGGAGCAAGGGATAAGGTAAGTATAAGTGCTGTTTTCAAAGTTGTATTAAACCCAAACCAAAGTGTTTTTTATTTACGCCCTCCCAAATGGAACACCAGCTGCCACTGACAGTGATCGTGCATATTTTTTAGCACTGGTCACTGTATTGGTGTCACTGGTCCCCAAAAAGTGTTAGTGTCCGATTGTCCACCACAATATCACAGTCCCACTATAAGTCGCTGATACTTGTATAAAAAATGTATTAATAAAAATATCCCATAGCTTGTAGAGGCTATAACTTTTGCACAAACCAATCAATATACGCTTATTGGGATTTTACCAAAATGTAGCAGAATACATATTGGCCTAAATTGATCAATTTTTTTCAATTTTGTTATTGGATATGTTTTATAGCAGAAAGAAATATATATATATATATATATTCAATTGTCACTTTTTTTGTTAAAGAGGGGGTTCACCCTTAAAACCACTTTCTCCCATCCCATCCAGCATACTGGCGTCAGCGCCAGTGTGCTGTCTTTTTTTTATTTTATCGGTGTACTTACTTCTTAATAGATAATTTAATTTTCGTCCTACCGCGGTATATGGTGCCGCTATATCGCGTCACGCCTTCCGAAAACAGCCGACTAGCACTCGGCTGTTCTCGGCGCCTGCGCACAGACCCAGGAGCTGACTGCGCAGGCGCCGTATACAGCCGAGTCCTATTTCGGCTTTTTTCAGAGGGCGTGACGCGGCTATATACGGCGCCTGCGCAGTCAGCTCCTAGGTCTGTGCTCAGGCGCCGTATAGCGCCGAGAACAGCCGAGTGCTAGTTAGCTGTTTTCGGAAGGCGTGACGCGATATAGCGGCGCCATATACCGCGGTAGGACGAAAATTAAATTATCTATTAAGAAGTAAGTACACTGATAAGAAAAAAAAAAAAAGACAGCATACTGGCGCTGACGCCAGTATGCTGGATGGGATAAGAGAAAGTGGTTTTAAGGGTGAACCTCCACTTTAATAAGAAACTCTTATTTGTGGCAAAATAAAAGGACATACATTTTGTTTGGGTACATCGTTGCAAGACTGCACGATTGTCTGTTAAAGTAACGCAGTGCCGTATCGCAAAAAATGGCCTGGTCAGAAAGAGGGGTAAATCTTCCGGTTAAGTGGTTAATACCGTGGTTCCCTAGACAAAAATTTGCATTTAACCCTTGCAGTGGGCTGTTCTGTAATTTCTCCAATCGTCACCATTAACTGCTTTGGTGAAAACAACAGTTCAATGAATGAGCCTCAGATTACACACACAGCTGACTCATCCCCATCCCCTGTATAGCTCTGTCAGGCCGCGTACACACGGCAGAGAACCTCGACGGGCGGAACACATCGTTCCGCCCGTCTAGGTTTTCGCCCAGCCGTCAGATTCGGTGACCAGCCCGTCGGGAAGGGCGACGAGCCATTCATCCCGACGGGCCGTTGAGCAAATAGAGAACCTGCTCTCTATTTCGGCTCGACGGCATTCCCGACGGGATGCTCCCCGAATCCGTACACACGGCCGAGGTTCTCGGCAGAATCAGGATGCCAGCGAGGTTCTCGCTGGTTTCTGCCGAAAACCTCGGCCGTGTGTACGGGGCTTAAGAGTTTTAATAAGGAATAGACACTCTGAAAGGAAACAGCTTCTCTCATTTTTTCTCTGCATTAGTACTCTGTGACTCCAAAGTCGTGTGTCTATAGATTTTATAGAAACTATTTAAAAAAGCATGAAACCTCAGTCTATTAATATAGGAAAAATACATTGGGCTAGTTTCCAAATAATATACATAAACAACGGCCTGTTTTTTGAATAGGTGAGTAAACCTCCTGCATTTGGTTGAAGCTGCGAGTGACTTTTCCTTAAGCTGGGGCACGGCTTAGCCGTCCACTTTTCTATAGAGGGTGACTAACTGCATTAGTCAGTCTTCTCAGTGGGAGTGGGTGTCTGTTTTGCTATTTCATTCAACTTACTTTGCTGCAGAGAAATAAATACAATCCAATATTTTTAAAGCTGAACTCTGAGCAAGGGCTAAAGCCTCGTACATACGTACGATTGTTGGCCAACCGAACGTCTGATTTTTTTCAAAAGGGCGTGTGCCAGGATCTTGTCTTGCATACCTAAGCCCCATACACACGATCAGTTTTCCTGACGGTTTTCTCATCAGGTTTACCAAAACCATGTAGTGCAAGGGCCTGCCTGATTGCATACAAATTGAAACTCTTGAGGTTTGACCTCATATTAGATGGTTTTGGTAAACCTGATGAGAAAACCGTCAGGAAAACTGATAGTGTGTATGGGGCTTAACGGTACACAATTGTCGTGCCATAAACACGAATGTAGTGATGTATAACGAGTAATTTCAGCTCTTGGACGCCACCCTTTGGGCCCCTTCTGCTAATTTCGTCTTTGGTGAGCACTGATTCCGAGCATGCGTGTTTGTGCTTTCAACTTTTGTGTGACGGTTTTGTGTACTGACCATACGAAAACTAGACGAAAGACTGAAAATTTACTATGCATGTCATCCAACATTTGTTGACCGAAAGTTGGACAACAATTGTCTAAAGCAGCGTACTGACGGTAAGATTTTAGGTCAATAGACAATCGTATCATGTGTACGAAGCTCAAAGCGGAGTTCCACCCAAAAATGGAACTTCCGCTTAATCCACTCCAAACCCCCTTACATGCCACATTTGGCATGTAATTTTTTTTGGGGGGGGAGTAGGGGCTTCAGGAGGAGTGGGACTTCCTGTCCCACTTCCTCCTTCCGCCAAGGGGCTGGTAAGGCGATTAAGCTTAATCGCCTTATTGCAGCCCCTCCCCTAGGCGATCACCTAGGACACTGACAGGTCCTACACGATCGCCTGTCCCAGGGATAGGCAACCTCGGCTCTCCAGCTGTTTTGAAACTACAAGTCCCATGAGACATTGCAAGACCTCGACAATCACAGGCATGACTCCTAGAGGCAGAGGCATGATGGGATTTGTAGGTTCACCACAGCTGGAGAGCCGAGGTGGCCTACCACTGGCCTGTCCAATCAGCGGCAGGCCGTGCCGCGCACATGCGCAGTACCGCTCGCGCATGCGCAGTGGGTGCCCGGCCGTGAAGCCGAAGGTGCCCACAGTTAGAATGAAGACGCTGGCCGGGGAGGGGGGAGAGAAGCGGACCCCCGGCCGGCACGTCGCTGGAACGTGGAGCAGGTAAGTGAATGTTTATTAAAAGCCAGCAGCTACACTTTTTGTACCTGCTGACTTTTAATAAACATACATTTTGGCTGGAACACCCCTTTAACAGTCCATTATGTCTAGGAGATGGAGTACAGCACTTTTACCTACCAGATCATCTGCTCCTGCCGGCTCCTCTTCCCTGGTAGACAGGTCCCTGCAGCATCTTCTCCCTACACTCCAAAGTTCTTCTGATGTCATCAAGACCAATGCAGGGCCCATAGTCCTTCAGAGGGACAGTATATTGCCATAGTGAAGGTGAGAGCCATTTGCTGGGGAAGGAGGGGATCAGGTAAGTAAAATGGCTTTTCATGTCTCCTAGAGTAAATGAGCAGCTAACCCTTGGAAGATTTTTTAGGTAGCTCCCTTGAATTCAGCTTTAAAATATTGCTGTTCTCTGCTACCTGGAAACATCTTGCTGTTAGTGGTCCAGCATTCAGAGTCACTTGAGCATTAAAAAAAAGGCGGCCCTTCCATTAGGGGCACACGGGTGCTGCCCCCTCTATCCACGCCACCCCCTATATGATAATTAGGTAGATTTGTGCATAGCTTGATTGATTTTTTTTAAGCACCTGATTAGAGCCATAGGCTCTGATAGGCTTCAAAATAGGGTGGACTCATGGCGCAGAGCATTGCTCTCAGAGCCCACCCAGGTGTGTTAGAAAAGCAAATTAATATTTGCTTATCTAACACTGAATCGCCTTTCCGCCAATCAGGAAGCGCGGGTCTGATACCTGTTTCCCGATTGGCTGAAAGGTCAGGCGATCCTATTGGATGCCTAGGAGGAGGAGGAAGCCACCGTGACCCACACCACAGGAGGAGGAAGAAAGCTGCCGGACATGCTGCCCACCCACCTGCTTCCTAGATAGGGTAAGTGTGGGGCTTTGATGTCTGGGGGGGGGGGGGGGGGGGGGGTTGACCAGAGACAGCAAGTAATTCAAGGTGAATTTCTAAATCCTTGATTGGGCTACACAGAAAAGGAGTGAGTTATTCCTTTGTTGATTCATCCAATCTTCAGTCTAATTTTGAGCTATTGAGCTCTCCACATAACATTTTATTTTCCTGTGAAACAATTAAGCTGCTAAAAATTTAAAAAGGAGCCTGGAGCACCACCTGCTGTCTAAAAATATAGTTATTTTGTAAACACGCATCTTATATATTTGCTTGTATGTATGATTTATTCATACCTAATACAAATGCAAATACAAATACATGACAACAATAGAAATTCACTTTTATTTTAATCCACTGTCATTTGCCATTTGCTACCAATTTCTGTTTATGAAAATATAATTATATGGACCATGTAATACATTTTGCTGGGCAATTTATCGCTTTGCGAACCAAGATATGTAAAAATAATTCACTGGAGCATAATAATGTATCACAGAGTTGCAAACATTGCTGAATTTTGAGTGGTCTGGCTTAGAATTCATTAAATTGAATATATGAAGCCTCTGTATTATATCCACTTCTGTTTAATTCGTTTTATTAATAGCCCAGAGTTGTACGGGGAAAGTATTGTCCCAGTGTTGGCAGACAATTCTAAACTGAGTGCAGTGATAAATGCACAAATTAGATACTTAGGGAAATCACTTATTAACTCAGTGAAGCCTTGTTGTGTGTTAGTAGCTAGAAATGGGCTGGTTTGGATCTATCTGTTCCCTTATATTTCAACACTTACTGTAGATCCCTTGTGCACCCAACCCAAATAAATGCTATACAGTAATCACTGGGCTATTAGGAAACCTGACTTTTCTGGTTTACATACTTATTCTCAGTTGATGACTCTGAACATATTGAAGTCATAGAGTAAGTATTACAGCTAGGCAACAAGGAGATCAGCAATGGCAGCTCCAATATTTCTCTTATGATAAGTTTTCTTCAAAGCGTACATGCAAGGTCTGCTTAATACACCAGGACCCTCTCCCCCATTCTCCCATAAAGAATAGCTGCATTGCACAAAAAAAAGCAATCTGCAGAGAAAAAAGTTAGTAAATGTGCTGACCTTACTCCAGGCATTTGCAAAGCAGTAGGTGGTGTCATCATCCCACATCTTGTGAAACGGTGCTCTAACACACTGTGGACTATCTTTTTGCAAGATTTTGGATGCTTAGTATTCCCAGGCTCTGGATGTCGGGCTTGTGACTCTTACACCTCTGGTGAACGGGAGTGAACCACAACTGTGGATAGCAAGGATTTAAATGCACGTCTCTATGTGAGATTTCAGTACTAGGCCCCAGGCGTCACTCCAATCAGAGATCAGGAGTTTGGGGGTCACTATATCATCTCTCTCACATATATGAATGCGTTGAACTTCTAAGGGTGGAGGTATTGCAACATGCGTCCAACACAGCGTTAAAAGATTATAATGCACGTGAAGATTCCAATGCACTTCTGTATGCAAGTGATTATCAGTATCGGAACCCAGGCGTCACTCCAATCAAGGAACAGGAGTTTGGGGGTTCTCTACACCACATCACTTCAACATAAAGAAATACATTAGGCCACTAAGGGAATAGGTATGAAACACCTTCAACCCTTAGCATAGAAAAGTTAAGGCGAACATGTTCAGTAACTTAGGGCAGGGGCCCATGAACTTATGTCAAGCATGTAGTAAATAGGAATTGTGATAACAACTAATAGTTGCGTAAGAGAGGCAAATATAGCTCAGCTAAGTTGAGAGTGTATGTCCCTTTAAGATACTCCACAGCAAACAGCCAACAGGCACAACAGTCAGTCCCAAGCAGTTTCTTAGTATCCACTAAGCCAGAATTAAATACAGCAATGTTTATAAGCAATTTACATAGCAGGTCTTTTTAAGGCACTACAAGTGAAACAATTGTTACTTATCCGTTTTCAGGGCTTGAGTTTAGCAGCAAGGGATTCCGTTGTGTAGGGTGTCAGCAAGGAAGAACTCTTAGATTGTTCGCAGCTATGGTAGCCTGGACGTAGTGAAGGTCTTTGCTAGCTGGCCATAATGTTTCTGTCTGGCTTCAAATCCAGTATGGGGAGCGTTGGTACCTGTATTGTAGCATGGCCGGTACGGCTGACAATAATGAAACAGTGTGCAGTCTGCACACTGTTCTCTTTATAGGCAGGTAACAGGTGCCTGGCAGGTGTGCCGAATCCAGCGCTGAGTGCGCTCAGCACTTCCGCGTTCCAAGCTGGAACGCACGCGGCGCCGGGCGATGACATCATTGCGCGGTCGCCGCAATGCGTTCCAGCGTGGAACACATTACGGCACTGGGAGCGCCTGTTACAGTGACATTAACCTCACCTAGGCACTGTGAGCAGAAGCCAGGGTAAGGTAACTACTGTATTAGGGATGCGCCAATATCATTATTTTTACAACAACTACGAATACTTTTTTTTTAGTACCCGCCAATACCAATTACCGGTACCTACCAAAACTTTTTTGTTTATACTTCAGCTATCATCACTGGTACAATGCATTAAAAAGTTATTTACAAATAAAATTATAATTTTTTTTCTAATTTTGCGCTTTTTTCAATGTGAAAAGTGTAAATATATGTACAAATAGTAGGGCTGTTACTGATTAAAATGTTTGTGTTTGATTATTCGTTTTTTTTAAATCGATTATTTGACTAATTTTTATTAATTATAGCACATACAGATCCAACTACTTTTAGCTGATCTCCTTGCAGGCTACAAAAAACACACAAAAGCAGCACTCGATGGGAATAGCATTAAAACTTTTATAGTCTTCTAGTAGGTAACAAAATAAATATTGCAGTGGAGATAAAATCGATAAAATCGATGTAGCTACATGAACTGTAAAAATATTGCGAGTATTACCAAACGATAGCAAAATACTGTATTTGCTGGCGTATAAGACTACCTTTTACACCTAAAAAAACTGGCCAAAAAGCAGGGGTCGTCTTATACGCCAGGTCAGCTGCTCGGATGGCGGCTGGATGTGTGGTAATACTGTATGAAGCTTTGGCTACATACAGTAAATACCACATAGCCAATCCCAGTGAGCGATGTATTCAAATAAATACAGAGCCTGCTCAGATTGGAGTAACAACCTCTGCCAATCCAAGCAGGCTTTGTATTCATTAATAGAATACATCGCTCGCCATGATTGGCCCAAGCTCCAGCAAAATGAAAAGGAATATGGCTCCAGAAGGAAGAAATAGGAAGCGTTGGAAGCCTTGAGAGGGGGGTCGTCTTATACGGTGAGAACAGGCAAAAAATCTTTAAAAAAACTGTAAAATTAGGGGGTCGTCTTATACGCCCAGTCGTCTTATAGGCCGGCAAATACGGTAAGTCATAAAAACATGTAGCTAAGTATGATACTGGTATAAAAATGTGTACAACGTTACCACTGCTGAATCCAGATGAGGGGGGGGTTAACATCAGTCCCTTGGCATGTAGCTGTCCCGTGAAGGGAACTATCACAACTCCCAGTGGATGGTTGTAGAATCCCAGGTTGATAGAGGGAAGTGATAGAGGGAAGTGTAACAGCCCTTGCGTGTGGCAGATAGTAAGGTCCCGCCGGCATGCAGATATGAAGGCACAACAAAGGAGCCCTTCAGATGAACACGGAAAGCCCTGCTGGTATCCGTGACGTCACCGAATCTCCGATGGAACTCCCTGAAGACCCTCAAGCCGGCGGAGAGGTGAGTACCGATCAAAAAGATTAACGATTAATCAAGGAATTAATTGTTAATTTCC
Organism: Rana kukunoris; assembly: GCA_029574335.1. Classification (NCBI taxonomy): domain Eukaryota; kingdom Metazoa; phylum Chordata; class Amphibia; order Anura; family Ranidae; genus Rana; species Rana kukunoris. The sequence goes on from CM056059.1 coordinate 84,660,199, forward strand.
GCAGCCCTAACAAGTATTAACCAACAAAGCACACAATATACTCAGTTTTAATTATTAATATTTTATAAAATAGAAGTGAACAAAAAAGGAAAATAATAATTAAATGGAGGAGAATAAGGAGTTAATTAAGACTGATTAGAGTAAATTAATGGTCAGTAAGGGGTTAAACAGTGGCACATTTAATAAAAAAATAAAAAAGGTTTGTTGCTTCAAACTAACTTCACCTGCAGATCAAAGTTAATTCCTTTGACCTGTAGTTGAAGAAAAACAATAAGATACAAAAAGAAGAAACAGTGTTTCTTTTTATCTTTTGGCAGAGCAGCTGATCAATGTTGCTACTTTTTTTTTTTTTTTGAGAGTCGGTTCACACTGGGGCGACTTGGGATCAGACTTGAAGTCGTCTCAAGTCGTCCCAAGTCGCGCTGTCCAGAAAAGCAATGTAAGTGAATGGGAGCGGTGTTAATACACACTACTCATGTCGCTCCGACTTCAGAAGAGGTTCCTGTACTACTTCAATCAGACTTCTAGGCGATTCGTACCCATTGATTTCAATGGAAGTCGCTTCCAAGTCTGATCACTGTTTTAATTGAAGCTACTTTCCAGCAAGATAACATACATTTCTCAGGCAAACCCCTCCCTCCCCCTCTCTCTCCCAGAGCTGATTGTTGTTTTATTGGCCACTGGAATGTCTCCTGACCTAAAAAGGACTTAAAGTCGTGTTGTAAATCGCCCCAGATCGCCCTGTGGTTCATGCTCATGTCGTGTTGAAGTTGCTTCTGAAAGTCGTGCTGGAAGTCGTGTCGCCCCAGTGTGAACCGACTCTTCTTCAGAGCTCCACTTGCCGGGCCTTTGTTTACAGTTCAGCCGTCAACAGGGAAACCCCACTGACAGCTGAATGAGTCATCGGTTGTCAAGGACATGGTGTGACGTGACTCCTTAATAAACAATAATTGACAGATTTTTTTCTTTTTTACATTTTTGCTGTCAGTGGGGGAAGCAAGCAAGCCTGAAAGTAACGGTTTAAGGTATTGGAGCATTTGCACGGGTACCAATACTTGTGCAACTGCTTAGTATCGGCACTGATACTGGTAGCGGTGCAACCCTATATTGTATATTTAAAAAACTTGTTTGCCATCAGCCACTATTTAACATGGAGGACCTTGTTGTATTAAGCTGACCTTACTTTTTTAGCACAAGGTCCACTTTAACCACTTAAGACCCGGACCAAAATGCAGGTAAATGACCAGGCCCCTTTTTGCGATTTGGCACTGCGTCGCTTTAACAGACAATTGCGCGGTCATGCGACATGGCTCCCAAACAAAATTTGCGTCCTTTTCTTCCCACAAATAGAGCTTTCTTTTGGTGGTATTTGATCGCCTCTGTGATTTTTATTTTTTGCGCTATATACAAAAATAGAGCGACATTTTTGAAAAAAAAATCAATATTTTTTACTTTTTGTTATAAGAAAAATCAAATAAACTAAATTTTAGTCAAACATTTAGGCCAAAATTTATTTAGCCACATGTCTTTAGTAAAAAAAAAATCGCAATAAAAAAAAAATTAGCTACCTAGCGGGAACAGCGACACTAATACAGCGATCAGAAAAATGATCGCTTAGTGACGCTGGCAATAGGGAGTAAAAGGGTTAACTAGGGCGGTGATCAAGGGGTTAAAACTTTATTAGGGGGGGTACGGGGCTACCCTGAACCTAACACTGACTGCCTGTCACACTGACACTAACTGCAGTGATCATACATATAATCACTGCATTCAGTGACACTGTGACAGGGGGGAGGGGGTGGGGGGTAATCGCAAGGGGTTAATGTGCCTACATGTCCTGGTGTCAGTGTAGTGTTGTGTACACTTACTGTGAGATGTGATCTCTCCTCAGCGGTGGTTGAAAAAACCGCAGAGGGAGAGATCACATCACTTCCTCCTTCCTGTGTTTACACAGGAGGAGGAAGTGCAGAGCGGGGAGGGGCGCATTGGCTGGGAGTGATCGTGAGGGGGCGGACAAAAACGAATAGCCGCCCCCTCATCCCGGATCGCTCCCAGAGCCACGGAGACCGTCGCATGTACCGGGGGGGGGTCCCGATCGGACCCCCGACCGGCGTCAAGGCAGGGACGTACAGGTACGCCAATGTGCCTGTACGTGCCATTCTGCCGACGTAAATGTACATGCGGCGGTTTGCTCGCGGTTAAAGTGTCATTAATCCCACATCAATAAAAACGGTCAGTTTTTACATACTGTTTATAGTTACTTTGGAATGAATTTTCTGTATTATACAAAAAAACTAGCTGATCCTGCTGTTTACTGTCCCTCCTTCTTTGTCTGTGTCCTCACTGCAGCCTGAGATTATGTAGACCAGTCATTGCCACAACTACTGAGAATGCTCCAGTTTCAGTTCCTTTCTAAGCTATTAATTTCTTACTTTTCCTATCTGGGCAGCCCATGTGACTATAGAGTCACATATGTGGGCGTATAAACAGTGTTAAATGACAGCCCACTCCCTCCATCCTCCTCTTTACCCACTAAATAGCTAAAGGAGATGGATACTACATGTTGATTGATGAAGGTATCACCTCCCTGTAATTGTAAGCACATGCAAACAATAGACATAGGCTGGAGGGGCTTGAAACAGGCTGTGATTGGTAGAACCTCCCCCTAGATAGCCCACACCATGTTTTGCACAAAAATAATAACAAGTTCAATTCAAATACACATTTGTATGATCATTTAAAACATGTATTTGGTATTAGTAAGTATTTCCTCTGTATTCCGAAGAATGTTTCTTTTTCTTGAACATGTGACTGGCAACAGAACTAGAAGCTCCTCCCGCTGATGTTTCCCTGCAGACAGGCTGGGAAAGAGCCGGGTCACGTGACAACTGTATATCGATTAAGAAAAAAGGTACTTAGATTTTTTTTTCATTAAAATAATTACAGTGCCATCATTCATGTACATAAAGAGAAACAGTGTGTGTTTAGTATCACTTTAACTACTTAAGGAGCGGAAGTTTTTACCCCCTTAATGACCAGGCCATGTTTTGCAATACGGTACTGCGTTACTTTTAATGACATTTGCGCTGTTGTGCAATGTTGTACCCAAATAAAATTGATGTCCTTTTTTACCCCACAAATAGAGCTTTCTTTTTGTGGTATTTGATTACCTCTGTTGTTTTTTTTTTTTTTGCGCTAGAAACAAAAAAAGACTGACAATTAAAAAAAAAAAAAATAATAATAATATTTTTACTTTCTGCTATAACACATATCCAATATTTTTTTTTTAACAAAATCGAATTTCTCTATTAATTTAGGCCAATTTGTATTCTGCTCCATGTTTTTGGTAAAAAATTCCAATAAACGTATATTAATTGGTTTGCGCAAAAGTTTTGGGGCCAGATTCACATAGAATCTGCGGCGGCGTAGCGTAAGCCATTTACACTACGCCGCCGCAACTTAATGGAGCAAGTGCCGTTTTCCCAAAGCACTTGCTCCGTAGTTTGCGGTGGCGTAGTGTAAATGGCTTGTATTTAAATTAAGCGCGCCCCCGCGCCGATCGAACTGCGCATGCACCGGCCGGGAAAAAAGCCCAGTGCGCATGCTCCAGCTCACGTCGGAAAGCGTAGTTGAAACCGACGTCAAAACGACGTGATCATCACTTACGCAATGCCCTATTCGCGAACGACTTAGTAAAACAACGTAACCGACGGAAAAAGACGACGCTGACCCGACGCCATACTTAACACACCTACGTAAACACACATACGTAAACCTACCCCTCATATAGCAGGGGTAGGTTTACACTTACGGAAACGACGTAAACGAGGACGGGGCGGCGTAAAAATGTTCGGGAATCGGCGTATAAGGCTCATTTGCATAGGCAAATGAAAAAACAACGTAAAGGCCACCTAGCGGCCAGAAAAGTAATTACATCTACGATCCGACGGTGTAAGTGTTTTACACCTGTCGGATCTTCACTGTATCTATGCGTAAGTGATTCTAGGAATCACACGCATAGATACCCAGTAAAAAAAACAGAGATACGACGGTGTTTCCTGCGATACACCATCGTATCTCTTTTGAGAATCTGGCCCATAGTTTCTACAAAATAGGGGATAGATTTATGGCATTTTTATTTTTTTTACTAGTAATGGCGGTGATTATTTTTAGCAGGACTGCGACATTGTGGCAAACAGATCGGACACATAACTGACACTTTTGACAATTTTTGGGGGGCTAGTGACATTATTACAGTGATCAGTGCTAAAAATATGAACTGACACTGTATAAATTACACGGGCTGAGAAGGGGTTAACATCAGGGCCGATCAAATGGTTAAGTGTGTTCTGTGTTTGTGCTTTCTTACTGTGTGGTGGGGGGGGGGGGGGTGGACTCACTGCATAGACACAGCAATCCGTGTTCCTGATTAGCAGGAACACAAGATCACAGTGTTCATGCCTGACAGAACGGCGGTCTGCCTTGTTTACATTGGCAGACCGCTATTCTATCTCTCTGGGGAACGATCAGTGGGTTCCGGTGGACTTTGCATCCGCCGGACCCACTGATTGGTCCCTCCTGTGGCCAATGGACATGCGCGTGAGCCTGCAGCGTTATGCGTGCGCCACCCAGGGGCTATTGCATGGAACGACGTACAGGTATGTTGTTTTTCGCAGCTGTGCCACCTTGCCGCTGTACAACTGTGACGGGTGGTCGGCAAGTGGTTAAGTGGTGACAAATAATGCAGACTAAGGACCATTAACACTTGTGCATTGTGGTAACACATACTTAAAGCGGAGTTCCACCCAAAAATGGAACTTCCGCTTAATCCCCTCCCCCTTACATGCCACATTTGGTATGTAATTTTTTGGGGGGGGGAGTGGGGGCTTCAGTAGGAGTGGGACTTCCTGTCCCACTTCCTGCTTCCGCCGAGGGGCTGGTAAGGCGATTAGGCCTAATCGCCTTACTGCAGCCCCTCCCTTTGGCGATCGTCTAGGACACTGACAGGTCCTAGACGATCCCCTGTCCAATCAGCGGCGAGCCGCGCCACGCGCGCATGCGCAGTGCGGCTCCCGCATGCGCAGTGGGTGCCCAGGCGTAAAGCCGAAGGCTGTCACGGCTGGTTGCCCACTTTAGCAATGAGGATGCCGGCCGGGGAGGGGGGGGAGAGGAGCGGAGCCCCGGTCGGCGCGTCGCTGGAACCTGGAGAAGGTAAGTGTCTGTTTATTAAAAGCCAGCAGCTACACTTTTTGTACCTGCTGACTTTTAATAAACATTACATTTGGGTGGAACACCCCTTTAAATGAACCTATTATTGTATGCTATCACAATGCATGGCACAGGCTCTGTTTGTGGTGCCATTCATTATAACTTGATCCTTAATGTTACAATAGGGTCCAACATACAGCAGTGCACCACAATGATGATACCAGGCATTGTGGTTTCTGTGTTACTCTAATGGTGCCTAGACATGTGCATTCGTTTTCGTTAGAATGCATTTTCGTCCGAAAATCTTTTTTTTTTCGTTATCGTTTTAACAAACGATAATGAAAGCGCAAGAAACTAAAACCGAAAGATCCGACATAAAAATTGCTTTATTTTCGTTTTCGTTGCGGTAAAAATTAGATATAGAGAGATTCAACATTATAGGGAAAAGATTCGACATTACAGAGAATAGATTTTGATTTATGAGAAAATAGTTTCGACATTATTACTAGTCATACAACATTAGAATTCTTGTAGGCGGAATATTCGAACGGAAGTGTATGATTCGACGTTCCGTCAAATATTCTTTTGACCATTCGACAGAAACCAAGTATTATTGGATTTTCGGACGAAAGCTATTCCCCAACGAAAAACAAAATAAATCAAAACGATTTTTGGGAATAACTAAATAAATTTATTTTCCAAACGAAAACGGAAAAAACGAAACGAAATATTCCAGTCTGCACATGTCTAATGGTGCCTATAGATATTAGAAAGCCATTTCCCAGTCCAGCCCTTTTGGCTATTTCTGACAACATCTTGCCACCATGCACCCAACAGATTTGGACAACTGTTGTCCATGTAGCTTCAGAAAACATTGCTTGATTATTGATTTCCTCGCCACCAGGACTGTCCGCTTGTGGCTCCCCTTCCAATGCCGTTGACAGGAGCACTCATGTGTCTAAAGTGTTCCTGTCTAGAAGAAGTCAGGTGTGCTGTCCAACTGTTCTGTCATGTCTATGGCCAGCTTTGGTTGTGCTCTGTTTCCAAAGAACAATAGTGTATTAGATGAAATGTTGCAATGCAGGCAGGCTTGCTTCCAGTACTTGGAAAAGATCTGCCACCATCATGTTCACTGCATATTCAAATTATGTCAGATTGCTGGACGGCAGCAATAGAATTGTATTTAGCTAATAAAGTGTCTCTGTTTCTGAAAGGTACACTTCAATCAAAACATTTTAGACCGTTTCCCTTTATTTTCACCTAGTTATCTGACCAGTAATGTCCCGTACACACAATCGGAGATTCCGCCAGAATAAACTCTGATGGGTTTTTCCGACTGAATTCCGTTCAAGCTGTCTTATATACACACGGACACACCAAATTCCGGCGGTCAAAAACGCACTAACGTACAACACTACGACGAGCCTAGAAAAATTAAGTTCAATGCTTCTGAGCATGCGTCAAATTGTTTCCGAGCATGCATGTTTTTTTTCCCTGATGGAGTTCCATACAGACGAACGGAATTTGCGATTTCCATCGGAAAAAAAGAAAACATGTTCTTTTTCTAACATGTTGGAATTTCTGACCGAAAAAATCAGATTGGAATATCCGATTTGACTTTTTCCATTGGAAATTCCGATTGTGTATACGAGGCATGAGTCAGCTACGTTTTATTTTTAACAGACCAAGTTGTCCGGCAAAATTTAGAGGATTTACACAAATCATTTTAGACTGACAGGGGTGCTTACAGTAATCCGATTTTGTTTATTTATGTAAAAATTTGATCCCAAAAGGACAAAAAAAAAATTCCGTAACTGCTTAAAAATGCTAGCTTTAGTTAGGCTTTAATTTGTTAGTTACTTATGTAAAGTCCATCTCTAGTAAACCATCTAAAACTACCATCTCTACACAATGCTGCTTGGTGGGGCTGACCCAGCCCATTGGAGTACAAAAAAAGAGGACGTTTGGTTAGGCCGGCCATACATGGTTTAAATCTCAGCTGGTTCAGCAGGAACCGGCCTAGATTCCAAACGTTAATGGGCAGGCTGAATGTACCAAGTTGATCGATCAATCAACTTGGGTACAACCAGCCTGCCGGATAATCATTGTCTTCTCTCAGCCATGGTTGAAGAAAAAATAAATTTGCACCGTGTATGACCAGCCTTAGAGATGAGTTTGGAGGAAGCCCAAGCTCACCTCTAAGCCTAATGCCGTGTACACACGACCGAAAATGCTATTTTTTAAATTGGTCATTAAAAACGATCGTGTGTGGGCTCCAGAGCATTTTTCTCGACATGAAAAATGGCCATTAAAAATTTAGAACATGCTCTAATTTTTCTCGTCGTTTTATAGGTCGTGAAAAATGGTCCTGTGTAGGCTTTAGCGACGGGAAAAAAAAGGGGAAGCTCAGAAGCAAGTTATGAGACGGGAGCACTTGTTCTGGTAAAACTAGCGTTTGTAATGGAGATGGCACATTTGTCACGCTGTAACAGGCTGAAAAGCATGAAAACTGAAAAGCCCGAATCGTCTCTCACCTTACTTTTACTAACACAAAATCAGCAAAAGAAGCCCAAAGGGTGGCGCCATCCGAATGGAACTTCCCCTTTATAGTGCCATCGTACGTGTTGTACGTCACCACGCTTTGCTCAAGCTTTTTTTTCACAATCGTGTGTATGCAAAGCAGGCTTGACAAGTATCACGTCGAGAAAAACTTTGTTTTTTCTATGACATTAAAAATGGTCATCTGTATGCGACATGAGACAGGAATTATGTTACTGGCCAGATGACCAGGGGAAAATAAAGTCTAATAAAAGAAAACTGATGCAGCCACCACATCTAAGAATGGGAATCTGCAAAATAATACATTTGGGGTTTTGGGTTTTGGGATGCTTTAGGTAAAAAGTATACAGGGAAAACAACTTGGTGTTTCAGGTTTTGTACAGGCTTTGGACCAGTCTGTTACTCATCCTTTTGCTGAGATTCTGGGTATCTGAGATCTCATGAAGACCAGTTTCATCGGACCAAAACGATGGTTAGTACACAAAAGCATCGGACCAAAAACCTGCGCATGCTCAGAATCAAGCCAACGCATGCTTGGAAGCATCGAACTTTGTTTTTTCAGCACGTCATTGTGTTCTACGTCACCGCGTTCTGGCCCGATGGGATTTTGGACTGATGGTGTGTTAGCACATCAGACCATCAGACCACTTCAGTGGTGGTCCGATGAAAACGGTCCGTTGGACCAGTCTCATCGGTTTGGTCTGATCGTGTGTACGTGGCCTAAAGGAACCAATTTAGAAAATAAAAAACATACCTTTACAACCCCTTTAAAAAACTAATGTAGCCATGATATCCAAATACTGGTAAGCTGCAGTAAAGAACTTTAAAGCTGAATGTCTGGCATATAGAATAGGCACACATTATGACAGCTGGGTAATAATTATTCCTTCATTAATTGTATTTTTTTTAATACAAGCAGTGTAAAAACCTTAATTTGCCGTGGTTTTAGCAATCTACTATACAGCAGAGATCAGAAAGAGGAAGGAGGAAACAAAACCAGGAGACGATTAATTGTCTTGCCCTGCAAGGAGCATTGTGATATAAGGCGAGAGCAGAGTGGCAGAGAGATTAGCTTATCAGTGTGACAATTCTTCTTTCACTGCCTGCTCATTGGATGGGGAAAGTAAAAACCACAGCATAGGAAGATTAGGCCCCCCAGCCCTCCTCCCTGCAATTTTAGAACTGAATGGACAAAAATACAATTCTTTTACAGGTAAAACGGCTCTCATAAATGTATGTTGTCAGGATATTTAGTTGTTTGCCTAGGGCAGTGATGGCGAACCTTGGCACCCCAGATGTTTTGGAACTACATTCCCCAGGATGCTCAACTACACTGCAGAGTGCATGAGCATCATGGGAAATATAGTTCCAAAACATCTGGGGGGCCAAGGTTCGCCATCACTGGCCTAGGGGCACCTGTTTCTATATAGTAAGTCATATGTAAGTGGATTTATGAGCTTTCATGTGGCATATAAGTTACGTTAGGTACATATTAGATATGTGCGTTCCCGTTCGTAACGAATGGATTTTCGTACAAATTTGTTAGTATTCGTACATTTGTATCAATTCGAACATCCGAACAGCTGAAAGACCCAAAATACGAAAATTACGGAATTACGAATAAGCAAAATAACGAACAAACGAAAATACGAACGTACGAATGGACAATCTTACTAAAATACGAAACACCGAAAAGCAAAAGAACGAAAATTACATCTATAACGAACGATTTGCATTCCGCATTTTAAATCCTTTGTCTGTTAGTATTTTCATTCGTATGTTCGTATTTTCATTTGTGTGTTTTGTAAATCTGTTTTTTTGTCTGTTCGTAAATTTGTGTACTTGTAAGTTGTAACGTTCTTTCGAATGGGCAGTGTAGTTGAGTGATGTATCTTACTTAATATCTTAGCCAATCAGCTTATCTCTTTTGTGCTGAGTCACCTTGATGGCAAAATTTCCGACCGTGTGTACGGGGCTTAAGAGAAAGCATATCTTAATATGGATTAGCCGCGTGTTGCTATGTATTTAGGAAAGTACAAAATTACGAATCCATTAAACGAAAATTATTATCTAACAAAATTACGAATTTCGAATCAACGAACATAAATTAGACAGAATTACGAATCATTCAGTATAAACGAAAATAAAACTGTTACGAAAATACGAATGGATTCGAATAGGAAAACTTGCGTCTTACGAAATACGAACGGGTCCGAATAGGAAAACTTGCGTCTTACGAAATACGAACTGGTCCAAATAGGAAAACTTGCGTCTTACGAAATACGAACGGGTCCGAATAGGAAAACTTGAATCTTACGAAATTACGAATCTTTACGAATCTATGGAACGGGACGAAACGGAACAAAAAAATACGAAAACTTTTGTTGTGCACATGTCTAGTACATATTTGTGTCCTTTTTACCTATTTAGGTAGGACCATCTGTCACTAGAGGAAAGACATTTTTCCTGTAATGTGGGAGGAATGGCAACACAGTATATGATGCCGAACTTGGCACCTAGTTTGAGGTTGCTTACTTGAGAAGTATAAAAGCATAATGTCACTGGTCAGTAGTGCCAGTAAGGCCGCGTACACACGATCAGACCGGTCTGATGAAACTGGCCTGAAGACCAGTTTCATCGGACCAAATTGATCATGTGTACGGCCCATCGGACCGTTGTCCATCGGACCAAAGTTTTAAAACTTGCTTTAAAATCTGTCCGATGGACACCTGTCTGTCGGACCAAAACGATGGTAAGTACACAAAAGCATCGGACCAAAAACCCGCGCATGCTCAGAATCAAGTCGACGCATGCTTGGAAGCATTGAACTTTGTTTTTTCAGCACGTCATTGTATTCTACATCACCGCGTTCTGGCCCGATGGGATTTTGGACTGATGGTGTGTACGCACATCAGACCATCAGACCACTTCCGCGGTGGTCCGATTAAAAAACGGTCCGTCGGACCAGTCTCATCGGTTTGGTCTGATCGTGTGTACGTGGCCTAAGGCTGAGTTCATACTCATGCAATCTGCCACATCACATGTCATTTGTAGAGGAATCGCACCGTATTCCTGTACAAATGACATTCAAATTCAGTGCAGTGCGAATTGAGCCATACATTACGTATGGCTCAATTCGCACTGGATCCACACCAAAAACGTGCAGGGCCCTTTTTTTTTGTCCACTGGAATCAGATCACATGGGTGTTCAGACCCATGATTTTCGATTCCACAGTTCGCACTGCGTTCTACAACCGATATTTGGTGTCATTAACGTTATATTGACACCCGTAACGGTTTGCGGAGAACAGTATGAACTGCCTGCATTTCAGATGCGGTGCGGGAGCCGCACAAGAATCGCACAAGAATCGCTGCGATTCCCGAACCACATCAGTGTGAACCCAGCCTTAAAGCAGAAGTAAACCCATCGATTTAACAGTTTCAAAAAGCAGTTAAATTTCCGTCATGCCGGGATTGCCAACTGTCACATGGTCTCAACCAAACTGTCAAGCCATCCAATGGCTGGTGTCATAACTGATCACATGTGCAGCAGCACGGCAGTTGAAGATTAAACATAGGCCAAGATGGCACCTTCCTTGGCTGAAAATGATAGAAGGGTTTACTTCCACTTTAAGAGAGGATTCCATACACAAGATAGTGATCATCTCGTGTTGTCTACATTTCCACTGTCAAATTTAAAGTTTCCTTGTAGAGCATTCTATTTGCTTACAGAACATAAGCATAGATTTTGAATTCACAGCACATTGTTGTACATCTTCTCGATGTCAAAGTACTGAAATGGCAAGTATGAATTCATTTTCCAGCTTTCTGTGCATATTAATTACATCATTTGCAGGATAATTTGTTTTCCTGCTATGTGTAGGATTACCTTATTTTTATTTTGCTTGACAGACAGGATGATTGTTAATAAAAAATTACCCAAATTAAGGTAATCATACCTAACAGAAAAGGGTGAAACTTCCAACAGTATTAAAGATAAATGCAAGTATTTATTGAACCAGTTCTAATGAAACATTGTCACAAGCCAAGGTAACTGTGAGCCGCGTACACACGACCGAGAAACTCGTCGGGCTAAACTCATCGTCCCGCCCGTCGAGGTTCCCGTTCAGCTGTCGAAAAGCTCATCGAGCCAAATTTCCCCATAGAACAACGAGGAAATAGAGAGCATGCTCTCTTTTTTGCTCAACGAGCTTCCCGACGGGATGCTCAGCGAAAAGTGTACACACGACCGGTTTTCTCGGCAGAATACGTCTCCCATCGAGGTTCTCGCTGGATTCTGCCGAGAAACTCGGTCGTGTGTACGGGGCCTCACTGGGTTTATGATGGAAAAATGTTTAAAGAAAAATTGCCGGTATGGCTATTTTTCCATAGTTACATTGGTCCAGCTTGGACCATTGTAAGTATACGTATACTATACCTGTGGGACCCCCCCGCTTCCACTAACTTATTGTGACTATAAAGAGAATTTGCAAACCCATTTCATTACTGAACACCTTTGGGCTTCTACAGTCCAATAATAGCAATGGCCATCGCAAGTTTTTGGGATTGATGGTTGCTGTGATTTTACGCCAGTAGTCTCGGAATGGTCATTTAGGCAATGTGGTATGTTTCATATCCTGCGTGATTAAAGATAAATAAAGACAAGTGTCATTTTAAGTTGAGAGAAACCAAAAGATGTCTAGTTATTTTGTTTTGTATTCAGTAAAATGTTATCTCTTATATTTGTAACCAACCAGTTACGACTAAGAAAGTGCTTATGCGGGTGCCATGGAAGCCTGGTGGCTATAGCAAACGCCCTATTGTTCCTGACTTAAGGCAATTTCTTCAGAACAAAGGTTACTTGTGCCATTTCAGTCACAGTATGAGACTTGAAGAAAGAAGATTGTGAAGAGTCAGCACTTGGCTTTTGTCTGCAGTAAACATATATAACTGCAGTCCTTGCTAATAGTGGCCTTTTGGCATGGATTCTACTGAATGAAATGGAAACATGGAATCCTGTTTTGTCTTATGGCAATTGGATGTCTACCTATCTTACATGGCATCAGTCCTAAGAAGACCAAACTTCATCTGATTCTAAAAAAAAAAGTGTCAAGCTTTGGACTCAGAAATAAGACTATACAGACTATACTGATAACCCTCGGGTTCTTCAGACTTCAGACCCAGTAGTTGTTTTTGAACTTTTTGGAAAAAGGAAAGTGATATCAGTCCACGTATCCACTGACAGTTTTTTCAGTAGCGTGAACTAAACAAGATGCCAGAGACATATTTAGCCTACTTGTTGGGGTCGATATTTTCAAGATGATGTTTATAGAGACTTTAGAATTGTCACATTTATGAAGGATGTTCATAATCTGCTGGGCCAAATTCATTCCGACTCTTTCTTCTCAGATACCACGCATTCTTCTGTTTCTCGATGTCACACCGGAATGACATACTCAAACTCATGCAATAGCACAAGAAGGAAGCTCTTCCACATGTCATCAACTGAAGACTCTTCCTCTCCAATTTTTGAGATGGATAGTAGAAGTTCCCAATCAAGCAAATCCAACAGAATTGAAAGTAGTTCAGGTATGGTTTATAAAAGTACTGGCATTCTAAACTGGGCATTCTCGTGTTTGATTCTTATGGAACATATTATCTTTGCCTGCAACTTTATATTATCTGTCAGCGTTTTCATGGCATGATGACATAACCAGAAATAAATAGTATGCAAATGAAACTAGATTTTAATATATTTTAGCAAAGATTTGAAGCAAACCTGAAAAAACAATCCCTGATTCACTCCCTTAAAGTGATAAAAGGTAAAAGATAGCATAAATACCTCCACAGGAACCTAGACCTCGCTCATATGGTCTCTGCTAAAAGGACGACTGTACAGTCAGAGGCTCTTGCTGAACCCTGATCCTCTGTTTCAGCAGAAATCACATGATCAATGCCAATGGATCCTGGAAGAGTAGAATACTATGCCTTGTGTTATTTTTATGACTTTGAACCAGTGAAATTTGCATAGTAGCAGAATTGTTAAAGCTACCCTGTCTCTAAAATTACTTTTTCAAAGTGTTGCCTGTTAAAGAGGAAGTAAACCCAGAAAAAAACACCACCTGCAAGACAAAGGCATAATGAGCTAGTATGCATGGCATACTAGCTCATTATGTAATACTTACCTCCGATTTAAGCCCCCGCAGCTGTCCTCTTCCAACGCCCGGGCAGCCGACATCTTGCCCGTGGGTCACTTCCGTGTACCACGACTCCGGCACTCTGATTGGCCGGAGCAGCGGCTGTGGCGGCACAGCCTCAATGAGGAACGGCACACTACAGTGCGTCTGCACCACTTGTCTACGGCACATGTGCCGCAGACAGCGGCGCCCGTGATTATAGTAAACGGTTTAGGAGATATTTCAAGCACCTGCAGGTAAGCCTTAATCTAGGCTTACCTGTAGGTTAAAGTGGTTGTAAAGGGTTTACAACCACTTTAAAGCGGATGGTTCACCAAAAAAAAATATTAAAAGCCAGCAGCAACAAATACTGCAGCTGCTGACTTTTAATATTAGGACACTTACCTGTCCTGGAGTCCAGCTGCGTCCGCAGGAGAGGATGAGCGATCGCTCGTCACCCTGCTGCTCCCCCCTCCATCCACGGCGAGGGAACCAGGAAGTGAAGCGCTCCGGCGAGTCGCGCTGCGCCCGCTATTGGCTCCCGCTGTGTGCTGGGAGCCGAGAGTTCCCAGCATACAACGGGAAAAGCCCGTCTTTTGCCCGAGACTGCGGGCCGGAAGTGGGTGCGGATACCTGTCTTTAGACAGGTATCTGCACCCCCCTCCCCCCTGAAAGGTGTCAAATGTGACACCGGAGGGGGGGAGGGTTCCGATCAGCGGATCTTCACTTTAGGGTGGAGATCCGCTTTAAGGAAGAGTGTAAATACTTATATTCCCTGGTGACCACACTGCTGAATGACTCTCTGCTACAGAAATCACCATCGGAAGTCTGCTCAGAAATCTACATTTCCAAGCGTGTTGTCTTCCTGGTCTCCTGTCTTGCACTGTGGTTCTTTTTGTTACTACTCTCTTTTATAGCGGTGGGCAGGATGAACCACTTTGCTCAGTAGGGGACCAGAAGATTCTAGAAGTGAGCAGACTTCTGAGGACAATTTCTCTGTATCAAAAAATCAATCACTCATGTGGTCAGGAGGAACCACTAAGCTCAGCAGTGGGACCGGGATTAGTTTCTGAGCAGACTTCAGAGGACAATTTCTCTGTTTCAGAGCAGCATTCAGTCATGTGGGCAGCAGGAGAGGTGGGTATATTCTTTTCTTTTACAAGTAGCACTTTCTTGGGCACATTTCATCTTACACATTACTGAGAGCCAGTTCACTCAGGGGCAACATGATTCTGGCTGCGACTTTGCAAGGCGACCTGGACACGCCCTGAGCGCGTACCACAGCGTGACTTGGGGCAACTTCAAGTCGCCTTCAGGACAGGTGACTTTCCAGTGGCCAATCAAACAACAATCAGCTCTGTTTGAGGGAGGGGTTTGCCTGAGAAAACAATTTTCTCTTCCTGTATTGTTGCTTCAGTTAAGACACGATCCGACTTTGGAGACGACTTCCATTGAAATTAATGGGTACAAGTCGCCTAGAAGTTGGATTAAAGTAGTACAGGAACCTTTTCTGAAGTCGGAGCGACTTCAGTAGTGTACATTGAGGCCGCGTACACACGAGCAAATGAATCTGTTCAAATCGGTCTGACAGACCGATTTGAACAGATTTGTCTGCTGGGCTGTTTTGGTTTGAACGCTGTACACACGATCAAACCAAAATCCCCGCCGGCAGACAGCGCGGTGACATGGCGATGACGTTGACGCCGCCACGTCACCGCACCAGGAAGTAAAACACTTCCGCGCATGCGTCGAATCCATTCGACGCATGTGCGGGCAGATATGTCTGCTGGTTAGCGTACTAACCAGCAGACATGTCGGACAGACGGATTCCCAGCAGAATCCCAGCTGCTGGCAAAATCTGTCTGTCCTCCCGTACACACGATCGAATCTGTCTGCTGAAACAGTGCGTAAGGCCTCGTACACACGAGCAAATAGATTTGTTCAAATCCGTCGGACAGACAGATTTGAACAAATCTGTCTGCTGGGATGTATTGGTTTGATCGTGTACACACGATCGAACCAAAATCCCCGCCGGCAGACAGCGCGCTGACGTGTCGCTGATGTCTCGATGACGTGGCGGTGACGTTGACGCCGCCACGTCACCGCACCCGGAAGTAAAACACTTCCGCGCATGCGTCGAATCCATTCGACGCATGTGCGAGAAGATATGTCTGCTGGTTAGCGTACTAACCAGCAGACATGTCGGGCGGACGGGTTTGCAGCCAACAGATTTCAAAGCATGCTTTGAAATCTGTCGGGTGGCCAAATCCGTCGGTTTGCCCGTACACACGATCGAATCTGTCTGCTGAAACGGCCCGTCAGACGGGTTTCAGCAGACAGATTTGATCGTGTGTACGCGGCCTCAGACCGTTTCCAGCAGATAGATTTGATCGTGTGTACGCAGCCTAAGTTGACAGCGCGACTTGGGGCAACACAAGTCAGATCCCAAGTCGCCCCTGTGTGAACTGGCTCTTACACTTTCTGGAAACTGGGAGCTTACATCTTCTCCCATCTTTTTCCTATTTGGTGTTTGGTTTGTTTTGGTCAGCTCCTGCAAGGCTATCTAAGCTCATGGCCTTGGCATATGACAGATTATTCCGGCACTGTTTAGAGAACTCTTTAGCTCACAACTGCCTTTTTTAGCTAAGTTAATTTTATGTTATAAAATTACTCACTAACGCACTTTTGTAAAATGTTATTAAATCCATAAATTACACAGCTTCATTGACTTACAACATCTCAATCAAAACCATCCTTAAAGCGGATCTCCACCCTAAAGTGAAGATCCGCTGATCGGAACCCTCCCCCCCTCCGGTGTCACATTTGACACCTTTCAGGGGGGAGGGGGGTGCAGATACCTGTCTAAAGACAGGTATTCGCACCCACTTCCGGCCCGCAGTCTCAGGCAAAAGACGGGCTTTTCCCGTTGTATGCTGGGAACTCTCGGCTCCCAGCACACAGCGGGAGCCAATCGCGGGCGCAGCGCGACTCGCGCATGCGCCGTAGGGAACCGGGCAGTGAAGCCGGAGCGCTTCGCTTCCTGGTTCCCTCGCCGTGGATGGAGGGGGGAGCAGCAGGGTGACGAGCGATCGCTCATCCTCTGCTGCGGACGCCGCTGGACTCCAGGACAGGTAAGTGTCCTAATATTAAAAGTCAGCAGCTGCAGTATTTGTTGCTGCTGGCTTTTAATATGTGTTTTTGGTGAACCATCCGCTTTAAGTACTTTGTATTCAAAAAGGTAAAATTGCATCTTTTATACTTCTATCGGGGCTCATACACAAGAGTCCTTGGCATTCTATTGCTCTATCAATTTCCATGTTGACATACCGGCATAAGATTGGTCCCCCCCCGGTACATGCGGCGGTCCCCGTGGCTGTGCGAGCGATCCGGGATGAGGGGGGCGGCTGTTCGTTTTTGTCCGCCCCCTCCGGATCGCTCCCAGCCAATGCACGCACTCCCCCGCCCTCTTCCTGTGTAAACACAGGAAGGGGGAAGTGATGTAATCTCTCCTCTCGGCAGTATTTTCAACCGCCGCTGAGGAGAGAAGACATCACAAGTGAGTCTGCACCAACACTACACTGACACCAGTGACACATAGGCACATAAACCCCCCCGATCACCCCCCCACCCCCTGTCACAGTGTCACTGAATGCAGTGATCATATATTTACTGATCACTGCATTTAGTGTCAGTGTGACAGTTAGTGTGACAGGCAGTTAGTGTTAGGTCCAGAGTAGCCTCCGTACCCCCCTAATAAAGTTTTAACCTCTTAATCACCGCCCTAGTTAACCCTTTCACCCCCTATTGCCAGTGTCACTAAGCGATCATTTTTCTGATCGCTGTATTAGTGTCACTGTTGCTGCTAGGTAGCTATTTTTTTTTTAGTGCAATTTTTTTTTTTACTAAAGACATGTGGCTGAATACATTTTGGCCAAAATGTTTGACTAAAATTTCGTTTATTCGATTTTTCTTATAACAAAAAGTAAAAAACCGACCGCGCAATTGTCTGTTAAAGCGACGCAGTGCCGATTTGTAAAAACGCCTCTGGGCATTAAGCAGCATATTGGTCTGGTCCTTAAGTGGTTAAAATATATCTTTAATAAGAAAACTCATCATTCATTAATATGCAGGTTGATGAGTCCCTGTCTACCCTACTTTCCCATGTATGCTGTACAGAGTTTAGTGAGTTTACAACACTCTCATTTGATGGTGCATTTGGATTAAAATGATGGTCTTGTTGGTGTGTAGTCTGGGTTGAAAGGCAATTCTGCTTATTGTACAGTAATTTGGAAAGCTTGCAGTTTGCATTATAAAGCTGAACTCCAGGAAGATATAATAGACAAAAATGATCACAGCTTTTGAGTTATTAATATTCAATTAAATATGTGTTTTTTAACCACTTAACCATTTTGTTGCTAAAGGACCAGGCCCCTTCTTGCGATTTGGCACTGCGTCGCTTTAACTGACAATTGCGCGGTGGTGCCACATGGCTCCCAAAAAAAATTGGCATCCTTTTTTTCCCACAAATAGAGCTTTCCTTTAATGGTATTTGATCACCTTTGCGTTTTTTATTTTTTGCGCTATAAAAAAAAATAGAGCGACAATTTTGAAAAAAAATTCAATATTTTTTACTTTTTGTCATAATAAATATCCCCCAAAAATATATATATAAAAAAAACTTTTTTTCCCCTCAGTTTAGGCCGATATGTATTCTTCTACATATTTTTGGTCAAAAAATCGCAATAAGCGTTTATTGATTGGGTTGCGCAAAAGGTATTGGGCCAGATTCTTGTAGAACTGCGGTTGGCGTAGCGTATGCTATTTACACTACGCCGCCGCAACTTACAGGAGGAAGTGCCGTATTCTCCAAGCACTTGCTCCGTAATTTGCGGTGGCGTAGTGTAAATGGCCTGGCATAAGGCCGCGTAATTCAAAGGGGGCGGCCTGTATTTAAATTAAGCGCGCCCCGCGCCGAACGAACTGCGCATGCGCCAGCCGTATAAGTAGCCCAGTGCGCATGCTCCAAAGTACGCCGCAAATACATTGGTTTTCGACGTGAATGTAATTAACGCAAAGCCCTATTCGCGACGAGTTACGTAAACAACGTAAAATCATGACGCTGTCCCGACGTCCATACTGAACATGGCGTGCGTAAAGTTAAACCACCATATAGCAGGGGTAACCTTACGCTTACGGAAACGACGTAAACTACGGCCACGCGGCGCAAATACGTACGGGAATCGGCATATCATGCTCATTTGCATATACGCCACCTAGCGGCCAGTGTAGTATTGCATTTAAGATCCGACGGTGTAAGTGACTTACGCCAGTCGGATCTATGGCGTATCTATGCGTAACTGATTGTAAGAATCAGTCGCATAGATACCCGGGCACAGAAACAGAGATACGATGGTGTATCTGGAGATACACCGTCGTATCTCTTCTGAGAATCTGGCCCATAGCGTCTACAAAATAGGGCATAGTTTTATGGGATTTTTATTGTTATTTTTTTTACTAGTAATGGCGGTGATCATCGATTTTTATCGTAAATGCGACATTATATCGGACACTTTTGATACTATTTTGAAACCATTGTGATTTTTACAGCGATCAGTGCTATAAAAATGCACTGATTACTGTGAAAATGACACGGGCAGGGGTTAACCTGTAAGGGGCGCTGAAGGGGTTAAGTGTGACCTAATGTGTGATTCTTACTGTGTGGGGGCATGGTTTGGCGCGTGACATCACTGATTATTGTTCCTTATGAAAGCGAACAGACGATCAGTGACACTCTCACTAGAAAGCACGGGGAGAGGTACCTCTCCCCGTTCTTCAGCTCTGTGACCCGATCGCGGGACACCGGCGGAAATCGGGTCTGCTGGTCCCACGGGCGCAGTCACAGAGCTCAAGACCGGGTCACGAGTGCGCCGCCGGCAGCACGCGCGACCCACGGCTGGGATCTACCTGTACACCCTTGTGCCTAGCTGTGCCATTCTGTCAACGTATATCGTCGTGCGGCCGTCCTTAAGCGGTTAATGTAAGCAAACTAAAGCACATGTGTCAATTGAAGATAAAAGGGACACCCACCAATATGTACTAAAACCAAATAATTCAGGACCCGCAATACACTCTGTCACATGCCGCCTGTCAAACTACCAAGCTCCAATATGTTCCTCCCTTATGGGCTTAATCATAGGGACCTTATGATTGAGCCTGCACCTGGCCTTAAAAAATAGGTTTCAGCAAAGTGATGTCGTTGGTGTGCTACCCTTTCTATTTGAAACTGATTCTACTAACAGCTTGCCAGTGACACGATTGGTAAAATATAAAGGGTGAACACTCACTTGCTTCTATGTGTTACAACATAATTTAGCTGGTGAGAGAGTGACACATGGAGGTGTTTCTCCTCCCTGCTTTGGCTTCCATGTATATCTTATACAGAAAGGCTCAAAGTAGGTGAAGAAGAAGCCAAACAAGGAGCTATTCCGTTTCAGTGCTCATATGCTAACAAGGAGCATGCTGACAGTGGGAGAGTACAGTGTGACAAAGGAATTAGCTCATCACATTACTGCTTCTTTTTTCACTGTCCAGATACAGACTGGGGCAAGGACTGGGCCTGTAAGTGTTACTTAAAGTGGATGTAAACCCCCCCAAAAAAAAATTATGTCACAATGTAGTGTATAAGTTTTCCTATAATCTGTGCCCAGTCTTGCCACACAGAGTTAATCCAGATCTGAGTAATTCTCTTTCAATGTTCAGTAAAATGAAATAAAAAGTCAGTTTTCTCTCTTCTTGCTTTGAGTGACAGGTTATTTACATATCTAGCTTGGACATGTTTATATGTTATGTTATGTTTATCATAACATGGGGTATAAAAAGTGAGAAATCCACCCCTCCCCCACATAACACATCCTGGTAATATACAATGAACTTTGGATCACCTCATGTTATGATAAACAAAACATAACATATGATAAACATGTCCAAGCTAGATATGTAAATAACCTCTCACTCAAAGCAAGAAGAGAGAAACTGACTTTATAATTTTTTTGGTTTACATCCACTTTAACTGCAGTAGACTAAAGCAAGACTATGTTGTGTGGCAGATCTTACAACTGAATGGACAAAAGTACAAATCCATTGTCAGGTAAACAGCTCCAATATATGTATTTTATCTAACTCTTTAGTCTTCTGCCTGGGGTTAAGCTTTAAAGTGTTACTAAACCCACAACAGTAAAATCAGTCTGTACAGTCCCTAGAAATTTTCCACATTTTGTCATGTTGCAAACAAAAACGCAAATGTATTTTATTGGGATTCATGTGATAGACCAACACAAAGTGAAACATAATTGTGAAGTGGAAGGAAAATGATAAATGGTTTGCAATGTTTCTTACAAATAAATATGTGAAAAGTGTGGCGTGCATTTGTATGGCGCCCCCTTGAGTCAGTACTTTGTAGAACCACAGCTGCAAGTCTTTTTGGGGATGTCTCTACCAGCTTTGCCCATCTAGAGCGTGATATTTTTCCCCATTCTTCTTTTCAAAATAGCAGATCGGATGGAAAGCAGCTGTGAAGAGCAATTTTCAAGTCTTGCCGCAGATTCACAGAATTTAGGTCTGGACTTTTTAACATATGAATATGCTTTGATCTAAACCAGGGCTTTTTTTCAGGGGGAACTTGGGGGAACTCAGTTCCACCACCTCTGGCTCAGACCCTTTGGTGCCTGCTCACCACAATCACTTGTAAATACAGAAGTCTGGTCTTTGTGTTTACAAGTGACAGCTCAACACTCTGTGTGTAACCCCCTGAAATCTGCACCCTTTAAGACCCTCCTACTGTTTTTGTGAAATCTGACCAGGGTCGTGGTTGGGTTCCTGCACCTATTTTCTGAGAAAACAAGCCCTGATCTAAACCATTACATTATAGCTCTGGCTGTATGTTTAGGGTCGTTGTCCTGCTGGGTGGTAAACCTTTGCCCCAGTCTCAAGTGTTTTGCAGACTCTAACAGGTTTTCTTCTAAGATTGCCCTGTATTTGGCTTCATTAATTTTCCCATCAACTCTGTTCAGCTTCCCTGTCCCTGCTGAAGAAAAGCATCCCCACAACATGATGCTGACACCACCATGTTTCACAGTGGGGATGGTGTGTTCAGGAGGATGTGCAGTGTTAGTTTTCCACCACACATAGCATAGGCCAAAAAGTTTAAATTTGGTCTCATCTGAGCAGAGCACCTTCTTCCACATCTTTGCTGTGTCCCCCACATGACTTCTCACAAACTGCAAACGGGACTTCTTATGGCTTTCTTTCAACACTGGCTTTCTTTTTGCCACTCTTCCATAAATGCCTGATTTGTGGAGTACACAACTAATAGTTGTCCTGTGGATAGATTCTCCCACCTGAGCTGTGGATCTCTGCAGCTCCTCCAGAGTTACAATGGGCCTCTTTGCTGCTTTTCTGATTAATGCTCTCTATGCCTCTTTAGGTGGACGCCCATGTCTTGGTAAGTTTGCAGATGTGCCATACTCTTCCCAATTTCGGATGATGGATTAAACAGTGGTCCGTGAGATGTTCATAGCTTGGGATATTTGTTTATAACCTAACAGTGCTTTAAGCCTCTCCACAACGGACTTGTCTGGTGTGATCTTTGGCCTTCATGATGCTGTTTGTTCACTAAGGTTCTCTAACAAACCTCCCAAGGGTTTCACAGAACAGCTGTATTTATACTGAGACTCAATTTACTATTTTGGTTGTAACATGACAAAATTTGGAAAATTTCAAGAGGTATATGTAACGGAATGACCCGTGACGCACAGAGACTTTTGAGGGATGGGGGGATACTCCTGTGCCAGCGTCTTGGGTCTTAGGTCACCCTGTGCCCCTTTTGGGCATAGGATGACTGATAAATAATAATTCATGTATTGCAGGAGATCTGGACATATTACAAGTTGTAAAGGTCAATGTTTCATTCAAGGTGGGGACACATGCTGTTGAGATGCTAATTGAGTCTACTTCTGAAAGACCTTTCATTGTGTGAATTCTATTGATAATAGGTGTGGATTGTGTCTTTTCAGCTGTAGTAATTAACTACTGTAATTCGGTGACCGAACGTCTGACATAGGAATGTGTATTATGCAGGTTAATAGCTGTTGTCGGAGACGGGACGCTCGGGGGGATAATTAACTAACCTGAATGTCATTATCTAAAATAATGTGTATGAAGCCCTACTGTGTGATGAGGGGGGTGGAGAGTTTCATTGTCCCTGTGAGTAACCGTGACATGTTTGTAACTGTATAAGAACCAGCTGAGTTTACCATTAAAACATTCATACATTTGACTCAGAACACAGAGCGTATGTCTCATCACTCTGAGGGAATTCTTATGGATCGGGTCTGCTGGCTCGTTGGATAAGCTGTCGTGGTTGGGGCGATGGAATGTATATCATAAACGGTGGTGACCGTTACAGTATAAAAAATGTTTCAAGAATACTTTCAAGAATAATTTTTTTTATATGCAGTAAAGCATGCTTGTTATACTCACTGTGGAATCTAAGGGGTTAATACTCTGCATTGTTTAAAAAGGCTGCTCAATCCTGTATGCACAGATCCTCTCTTTCTGTCAGAATAACCAGCAGACCTGATCCATAAGAATTCCCTCAGAGAGACGAGACTTACGCTCTGTGTTCTGAGTCAAATGTATGAATGTTTTAATGGTAAACTCAGCTGGTTCTTATACAGTTACAAACATGTCACAGTTACTCACAGGGACAATGAAACTCTCCACCCCCCTCATCACACAGTGGGACTTCATACACATTGTTTTAGATAATGACATTCAGGTGAGTTAATTATCCCCCAAGACGTCCCGTCTCCGACAACAGCTATTAACCAGCATAATACACATTCCTATGTCAGACGTTCGGTCACC
Source organism: Rana kukunoris (assembly GCA_029574335.1). Classification (NCBI taxonomy): domain Eukaryota; kingdom Metazoa; phylum Chordata; class Amphibia; order Anura; family Ranidae; genus Rana; species Rana kukunoris. The sequence goes on from CM056059.1 coordinate 84,684,066, forward strand.
GAATTACAGGAGTTAATTACTACAGCTGACAAGACACATTCCACACCTATTATCAATAGAATTCAAACAATGAAAGGTCTTTCAGAAGCAGACTCAATTAGCATCTCAACAGCATGTGTCCCCACCTTGAATGAAACGTTGACCTTTACAGCTTGTAATATGTCCAAATCTCCTGCAGTACATGCTTTGTCCCCAAAACATCCTGGGATAAGACAGCGTTATTGGAGTCAGACTGCACATGCTCTGTTTGGTGTGTATTGCTAGAAAGTTATTTTTTTCTTGGGAGAGTGCATGTGATCAGCACAGGACCAATCAGCACTGTCCAGACAAAGGGTCAGGGGTCCTGCATCCTTATAGGACAATTGTGGGATAATGAAAGCTCCTCCTACAAGCTTTAACCAGGCACTGATAGAAGCCACAAGACTGCTAAATACCTTTTCTCATCAATGTATATAGCAGTTTTTGTTTACTAAAATGATTACATGTTCTGTGTACAGTGGGAGATTTAGTGAATGCAGGGTCCTGGTTTAGTAACGCTTTAAATCAGCTGAGCTTCAGCTATAAAGATACTCATCCAACTATGGGAGAATGAATCTCATTGCTGGGTGATGATTAGGGGTTCAAAGGCATTTATAGAGCATTGCATATCTAGATCAAAGAAAAGAAGGGTAAATTACAATTTTAACCTCAATGTATCAATATTCATCTTTTAAATTATAGAAAAAAAGAAATGCGGTTGTTAGATCCTAAGCTCAAATTTTTGTCCTATAGTTCATAATCAGCCCTAATTTGTTAAGGCTTGCATGCTTTGAGCTGTTTTATTAAAACAAAAGCAACTGAGACTAGATAGCTCCCAAAAATGTCCTACCAATACTTAGACATTTCAACCCCTCTGGAAGATGTCAAAGATGCCAGCAAGTCAATGAGCAACCACCTCTGATAAGGCAAAGCAAGACACTTTCTCAGCACGTTTATGAGGACAGCAAATCAGAGTCTAGCGCTTGTTCTGGACACCATCAGAGAGACAGATAGGCCTGCTCAGGGATTTCTATTTTACATCTCTGAATCATCTTGAGCTATAAAGGCAGCTCTGTGAGCAGGTTTCTCTAGGGTACTTTCCAATTCAGTTTTATGTTCCATTGAGATAAAAACACTGGAAAGGAATCTAGGAATTTTGAATGTATTTAATTATCAGTAAAAATAGTAAGTGCAGGCTGTAGTTACAGATTAATAAATAGAGCCTTGGTACTATAAGGCGGCTAGATTTCTCATTTATACATCCCCCTTCTGCTTGTAGAGGAATTCTATCTGTTATTATATTGGTTCCAGAAAAAAAGGGCAAGTTTTTTTTTTAACTTGAAAAGGGATATATACTTAAAGGGGTTGTAAAGGTTCATGTTTTTTCACCTATGCATTAACCACTTAAGACCCGAACCATTACGCAGGTAAAGGACCTGGCCAGTTTTTGCGATTCGGCACTGCGTCGTTTAAACTGACAATTGCACAGTCATACGATGTGGCTCCCAGACAAAATTGGCGTCCTTTTTTTCCCCACAAATAGAGCTTTCTTTTGGTGGTATTTGATCACCTGTGCGGTTTTTATTTTTTGCGGTTTGTGCGGTTTTCATTTTTGGTATAATAAATACCCCGAAAAAAGAGCACGCTTGCAAGGTAACTCCCTTGGGAGAGCGCTTTCCAGGGGGGTTATCAGCGGGGAGGAGCTGAGAAAGCCGCAGAGGGGCCCCAGAAGACATGGTTAGGGGCCATTATGGCGGACACATCGGACAATTTTGACACATTTTTGGGACCATTGTCATTTACACAGCAGAAACATGTGTTTCTAACTGTAGGGGGGCGGGGCTGGACGTGTGACGTCACTGATTGCCTTTCCCTATATTAGGGAATAGACGATCAGTGACACTGCCACTGTGAAGAACAGGGAAGGTGTGTTTACACACACCTCTCCCCGTTCTTCAGCTCCTGTGACCGATCGCGGGACATGGCCGTGGTTACGGAGCTTCGGACCAAGTCGCGAGCGCGCACCCACGACCTACGGCTGGGCATTTAAAGTGGATGTACAGGTACGTGCCTGTGCCCAGCCGTGCCATTCTGCCGACGTAAATGTGCAGGAGGCGGTCCTTAAGTGGTTAAGGTGAAAAAACATCTGACGATTACAGGCCCCCCAGCTCCCCGGTTTTCTTACCTGAGCTCTCGAAAAAGTCCTGCGCCGAGAACGTGCTTAATCTCGGCCCGGTCTTCGCAGCTCTTTTTGGCTCTTCATTGGATAGATTGATATCAGCGCAGCCATTGGCTCGCGCTGCTGTCAGTCAACTCCAATGACACAAGGGCCAGGGGGCGGGGCCGAGTCCTGTAGTCGGTGCCCATGGACTCCGGATACAGGACTTGGGAGCGCACTTGCAAGGTAACCCCCTTGGGAGAGCGCTTTCCAGGGGGGTTATCAGCGGGAAGGAGCTGAGAAACCTGCAGAGGGGCCCCAGAAGACGTGGTTAGGGGCCACACTGTGCAAAATTAGCTGCACAGTGAAGGTAATTGTAACATGTTTGTTATTTTAAAAAAATTAAGCTTTACAATCACTTTAATTGTCTATTGGAGACCCCTTACCATTTGGACCGCCTTAAAGCAGTATTAAACCCAAAAACAAATTTGCATTATGTTGCAACCTAACAATCCTAAATATGGTGGCTGCATTAGGTCTCTCATTTTAGTTTTTTTTTGCTTTATTTTCACCTTGTGATACAGCCAGAAATTCACGTTTATTTTTTTTAACAGACCAAGATGTTCAGCGAAATCGGTAGTTAGAGGTTTTAGAAAACCCATATACCACTGACAGAGGTGCTTACAATTGGCAGCCTTTATGCATTTATGTAAAATCTCCCCGCTGATATTGGCTGACATGTTCCCCTGGTGTTTATTCCGGGTTTGTGGGCTCCGGCGCTGTGAGTGGTCGGAGCTGCGTTGACACTCCCGTGCATCCGTGTGGGAGTCCCCTGTTTCCAGGCATGGGCTCTGAAGGTTCCGCATTGTAAGCCGGACCTTCAGAACGCACACACTCTAAATATCTCCTAAAATGTGCAAGTTTAGGAGATATTCACAGTACCCATAGGTAAGCCACAGGTAAGGCACAAATGATGTAACAGAGTTAACAAGCACTTTAAGTCCATCTAAACTTGCTAGTGCATGTAATACTACCATCTCACCAGATTTGCAATGTTATTGTCCAAGAAATGTTTTTTTCCAGGGGATTGAAGACTCCCTAAGCCAGGAAGTGGGTTAGGGCTCTTTCACACATCCGTTCCGTTTGTCCGTTTTTTGGACGTCCGGTAACGGACCTCAATGCTTCCCTATAGGAGTGCATCCGCTAACGTCCGCCAGATCCGCATCCGTTTTTTCAGACGGAAGAATGTCCTATTTTTCTTCCGTCCGGCCAAACGGATCGTATGCAAACGGACAGACGGTCCGTTTCCATCCGATTCCCCATAGGGCATAGCGGAGGAGAGACAGGGCGGTCCCTGCACAGTGTGCGGGGACCGCCCTGTCCGCCCGACAGCTCAGCGGAGACCCCCCCGCTGAGCTGACGGGCACACGGAGCGGATCGAAAAAACGGACCGCATGTGTGAAAGGACCCTTACTGACCAGATCTATCACGTTAAAAGAAGGGGGGAAATAAGCTTACAAAAGAAAACAAATGCAACCACCAAAATTAGGGATTGTTAAGCTGCACTAAAATGAATTAATGTTGCTTTACGCCAGTAAATTCATTGCTTCTGTATTGAGCCTGGGTATAAATGTTTCACGCTGGGATCTGGTTATCAAGAATTTACTTCACCTATTATGGGGTCACAGTTGCTGTCAGGGACAGACTAGATATGTGGGATAAAGCCTGGAAATGATGTTTATAAGCCTGTCGTTTTTAGCCCGCTAATAAACAGAATAGTAGATCTCAGGCTGACAGTTTATTAGGTATTCTGACTTTAAGGTCAGCAGAAAGAAATTTGAGAAAACCAACAAGCAGACTCTGGCATCTTGTGTGCAATTTCAAGTTTAATACCATTGTGTTTAAGAGGTAAACATTCACATTAGTACAGTTAACACAATTGTTAAATTCACAATAGTTGTAATTGTGAGTAATAAAAAATGTGTATAGCGTTGTCTTCCTTAGTACTATATGCAGTAGCAAGAGGCCAGAGACATGATTTGGCTTATTGTCCTGAAAATTAACCCCAGACTTGTGTCTGGATGATTATGCAACCTTCCAATAGGTTACCCCCCCCCCTTCCCTGTAGGCTCACAATTAGTCATTGGGAAGGTGTAGCATTTTAAAGAAAGCCTCTGAGGCCAATTTGAAGTAAACAAAAATACTAGTTGCCTAGCTGTAGAGTCTATTTTACCAATTCTGATCAGTCTACTTGCTCTGGGTTAGCCACACAGCAAGTATTTAAAACACTAAATAAGCACGACAACCAGATATCTAGCCTTTTTAGAAGGAGCTCAGCATAATAACCTAGGTACAGTAAAACCTTGGTTTGAGAGTAACTTGGTTTAGGAGCGTTTTGCAAGACAAGCAAAATGTTTTAATTCATTTTGCCTTGATATACAAGCGATGTCTTGATATAAGAGTAGCGTCATGTCACAACTAAGTATAAAAAAGAAGAGAGGAGCCTCTAAGTGTAGCAATATGGTTACATTTCATGAAGATACAACATTTAGCAACTTATTGCTACACTTAGGTCGCGTACACACGATCAGTCCAAACCGATAAAATTGGACTGAAGTCCAGTTTCATCGGTCCAAACCAACCATGTGTACGGCCCATCGGTCCGTCGTCCTTCGGACCAAAGTTTTAAAACTTGCTTTAAAGTCGGACTGATGGACGCCTGACCATCGGTCCAAACCGATTGTACGCAAAAGCATCGGTTCAAAAACCTGCGCATGCTCAGAATCAAGTCGACGCACGCTTGGAAGCATTGAATTTTGTTTTTTCAGCACTTCGTTGTGTTTTACGTCACCGCATTCTGACACGATCGGTTTTGGAACTGATGGTGTGTACGCACATCAGACCATCAGGCCACTTCAGCGGTGACCCGATGAAAATGGTCCGTCGGACCATTCTCATTGGGTTGGACCGATCGTGTGTACGCAGCCTTAGATGTGCCTCTCTTCTCTTTTATAGAAGAAAGATGTATCAAGGCCTATAATACACCTCCCAGCGCCTAACAGAAAACTCTCTTTTATACCCTGTAAAAAAAATGCTTTGATATACAAGTGCTTTGGATTACAAGCATGTTTCTGGAACAAATTATGCTTGCAAACCAAGGTTTTACTGTATTTCCCTCAATAAGGATTTTGTTTTTAGATCTCCTGTCTGACACCATGCTTAAAAGGAGAGCAGAGAAGAGCATTTAGGAACATATTGTAGATAACACTTCCTTTGTATTACCAAGATTTTAGCTTCAGTTCCCACCAAGGGTGTTACCTGCATGGAGTTTATATGCCCATCGTGGTTTATGTAGGTTTTCCAATTTTTTATTTTAAAAACATATTTATATACCCCAGTCATCTTCCACTGGAACCCAAGGTGTGTGTTTCTGAATGTAGGGGCATAAGATTGTAAGCTCCTCTAGGGCAGGGACTGAGTGGTTTCTGTGCCCAGATGCAGAATGTGTTGGCATTATATAAATTATTAAAATAAAATAAAGAAATAAATGTAGCTTGTAATCTGGATCCTGCTCCATGACATGTCTTGTATCTACTCACCCTGTTGCCTTACAAAATTAATATACACAAGAAGTGAAATGTAAGGCAAGCGATAAGCCTTGAATGTTGCTGGAACTGTCCTCCAACTATTACAATGTTCAATAATCTTACGGTTAAACAGAAAACACCTTTAAAATAACAAACAAAATACAAGAGCAAGGCAGACTTGAGCAGCCTTAGAAGAATGTGCGAAACAAAGAGCCTTACCCTCAGAAGACTGCTGCAAATAGGCAATACTAACACCATGACCAAGTTGTCCCGGGTAATCAGCTCAACCTTCAGTGTCTCTTTCATCCAGATCAAGTTGCCAATTCTCAAAAGATTGTTTTTCCCGTCCTCAGCTTTGCAACATTATCAAGCTGACACATTTGAATGAGCGTGCCTTCCTTAATCTAGCTGACTGAGCGTAATGTATACAGACTCAGGCTAAGAACAATAAGGATTATGGAAAAGGGACATGTCTGCCATCAGTGGCATCAGACCTCATAGGGACATCCGTTAGATGAAGACTTTTAGAATGGCTGTTAACATTATAATGAAACACTTCCACTGTTTATGCTGACTTAAAACGTATCACGTTTTATAATGATTCACTGCGGTTTCTCGCCGCGTGACCCTTTAGCTGTGTGATTTTAACAGGTACACATAGGACGAGACATGCTTGTGTTATGGGGAAAAAAAATGTAGCGCTGAGTGAAAATAGAGACATTAATTTCTCTAGTTTTAAATGAATGTGAAATCACTGTAATGAAATAATGATAAAATAACAAAAACAGCAATCAAGCTGAAATGAATGAATACACAAGTGTTATAAACAAACACAACCGAAAATAACAATAAGTCCATAAAAAACTTGTGAACGAAGGAATGGTGGAATGACCACATAGATCCTCAAATGCAAACAATCCTTTCTTAAATAGAATGAAGATTAAAATGCGCTTACCAGAAGGCGTGGATCTGTATGTCTGTGACAACAGGTCAGGCATGAACACTCTCAGGGCACAGTCTACTCGGCTTCCTCAAACTGGGTCCACGAATGGGATGTATCTTCAGTGGAGGCCCATGGATGCACGATGTCCTAGAATGATGTCCCTGGCAATTCAAGGTATCCAACCCCAAATGGATGGGGGGGTGTGATGGTATAACCCCTAAGGGGATGGGACAAGGCGGAGATGGAAAGCTCCAAAGGGACAATATGAGAAATGGTGAAAACCAAGCCCTATTTTTTCCCCACATCACTGTTCAATATTTGTCATATTGTAGTGTGGCAGCTTTACTTCCTTTCATTTTAGTTCTCACATTTTATCCAGATCAGCGCAATATTTTCACCATTTTTCCATGCTTGTGTTATGTCTGTTGTAGAAAGCATTGCTTTGAAGGATTTTTTCTGTACTACACTGCAATCGTATTATTATTGTCCAGTAAGCCTAGCTTGTTTGATTGCGGCCAAGAAAATATGTAGTTTGTAGTTTATGCCCCCCAAAAAAAGAAGGCAGTCTTCAGCCACAAGGGTTAAACAATGAATGTAACCTAGCAGTCTTTTTAGATCTATAGACTTTAATGAACGGCCATAATTGATACTCTGGGTATTGGAGTGTCTGCTAAGGCCGGTATCCCTTTAAATGTATTATCACCCAGGGTACACTATTCATGCTGTACTTATAAACAGAATATCAGTATGAATCCATCCACCATGTTTAAGACATGTCAAACTATGAGTTCCTCTCATCTATTTATCTCGCAGTATGTGGTGAAATATATTTACCGAATTGTTCAAGCATCTTGTATACTTTGAGGCATTGGACACTAATCACCTGTATCCTACTTCCTTATTTGTCTGTTTGCTTGTTTGCTTATTTATTCTTCACCTTATGGGATATGAGATCTGTCTTCAAGTGTAATTAGATTTCGTGCACTACATACCAGGAACCCTAAATTGATATACTGGTTTAGGTATGGCAACCAATTGATGATTTCCGATGCCATAAGGATCTCTATGCTATAGCAGTGTTAATATTCATAATCTCTGCTATACCATTCTTGTAGACTTGCCTTAGTTTACTTTTAAGGCTTGGAGGGTATATTTGGCTTGTATATATTTACACTCCTATTTATTTGGGTATTAAAATTCTGGCATTCCGCTACCTTATTGTTGTAATGTCACTCCCCTAGTTAGTCTGTCTGTTTTGAATGTTAATGTGTTGGATGTGTTTGACTCCTAATTACCCCCGTGTAACTAAGTGATTTATAATTACCTAAGGGTATTTAGTGAGAGATCCTGACGTATGCTCCGATAAAGATCAGAAACAATCGTTACGCGAAAGCATTACGCACATTAGCGTTGAGGCAGTATCCACCACCACTCCAGCCACCCACTTTAATCATTAGGGCTCATTTCCACTGGCGTTTTTACAGCCACTTTTCTGGGCGTTTTTTGCAGCTAAAAAACGCCTGTCCATGTTAGTCTATGGCCTCATGCCCACCATGACGTTTTTGAGCTGTAGATGGCTAAGCTGCAAAAAAAACGCGGGACCAGGGTGTTCTGAAGCTCCAGCAATAGAGCTGTAAAAACACCAGGCATTAAAAAACGCGCAAAAACGCGCAAAAACGCGCAAAAACTTTTTTTTTTTTTTTTCTAAAGTAAACATGGACAGGCGTTTTTAAGCTGTAAAAAACACTCAGAAAAGTGACTGTAAAAACGCCAGTGGAAATGAAGCCTTATTTTTATTTTTTTTTCTTCCCAACTTGAGAAGTTAAATTTTTTCGCACATATCCCTTTAAATGACACCGCCTTGGGATATACAGCAAGGAAGCCACGCTGCATGCTGACTCTTCACCACTAATTCACCCTACCATCCACTTGCCTCTCCGTAAAGGAACTTGCTCAATCTCCCGGAACCAAACTCCCTGGTTGCTGTGTGATCAGGACATCAATTGACGGTGCACACCGTACCCTCCGGCCAGAGGAATCTCCAAACACGTCAGCACCGTAACGAGAGTGAGCTCCGGGATTCCCAGAATGGAAGATTGCTGACAGATGGTAAGAGCTGAGCAAGAAGTTGTCTAGCAGTAAACTTGACACTGTGATCTGTATGAATCAGCTGCACCAACTCATGGTGCGTTCTGCTGTCTGTAGTCCACGCAGCTATTTCTGCCCCGCACATCTAGACCCAACTATATGCCAACAAAACCATCTTGTTGTTATTACCAGCAAGCATTTAATAATGCTTGCTGATGTCCATTAGTGAACTGTAGGTGTACCTACCTTATTTATGTGGATCACATCCTAATGAACAGTGGGCATAACTCTATTGGAATCATATTTGGGATTACAGCCTTAGTCTGTAGCCATATTACTACTGTTTCAGTCCTAATGATATTCATGACTGTGCCCCAGCTCTTCGGCCTGTCCCTATAGGTATATGTATGCGAGTAGTGTGCATGGTTGTGGTGGCCACCTGTCCTCTTTAGACTAATGTCTAATTTTATTAGTGCTGTGGAGACACTGGCACCTCTGTGTAATTAAATGTTTTTTTTTTATGTGGATAACTTATGAATAAATTTACAGTCCTAATCTGTATTCCTCTCTGACTAATTCCTTTTTGAAACTTTTTGTTTTTGCCCTCTTTTTTGATATGCTGTAATAATTTAGAGGAATTGAGGTAGTAGTTAGTGATGAGCGGAATACGCCATATTCGATTTCGCGAATATTTCGAAGAATATTCGCGAATATTCGTTAATATCGAATATTCGTAATATTTTATATAAAAAAAAAAAAATGCGAAATTTCGCGATTTTTTTTATTTATTTTTTTATAAAATATCACGAATATTCGATATTCACGAATATTCGCTATATTTTATTAAAACAAAAATAGCGAAATTTCGCATATGCGAAAGCGAAAATGATTGCGAAATTTCGCTATTTTTTTTTGGATAAAATATCACGAATATTCGATATTTACGAATATTCGCTATATTTTATAAAAAAAAATAAAAATTGCGAAATTTCGCTATTGCGAAATTTCGCCATTGCGAAATTTCGCGAATGCAAAATTTATTGCGAAATTTGAAAAATACGAATATTCGAAATAGCGAATATTCGCCGCGATATTCGAGTTATTCGCGAATACTCGAATATGCAATATTCGTAGCGAATATTCGCAATGCGAATATTCGTGAGCAACACTAGTAGTAGTATTGATTTTTATAGGCTACTACCAAATTAGATAATGTGACTTGGTTAGTGTGACCTTTGCAGGATTGCATGTGTCGCTTCCCTTTGTGATTGTATTGGATGAGTCATTAATACCTATATTTCTGAGATTTATTTTTAATCCCTCCACTGGCACCCGCTCACCCAACTAATTAAATTCAAAATGCTAACAACTACTCTGACCCCAGCTACGTCACTGACCTAGTCTCAAAATACCAACCTAAACGTTCTCTTGGTTCCTCTCAAGACCTCCTGCTCTCTAGTTCCCTCATCACCTCCTCCCCTGCTCACCTCCAGGACTTTTCCAGAGCCTCTCCGATCCTATGGAACGAACACCTTACCCCAATCTGTCCGATTATCTCTTACTCTATTAGCTTTTAGACAATCTCTGAAAACCCTTCTCTTCAGAGAAGCCTATCCTACCCACACCTAACAACTGTATTTTCATTTTCTCCATCTGATCATCCCCCCACCACTGTTACCTTTTGTTCCACTTGACCCTTCCTTCTAGATTGTAAGCTCTAACAAGCAGTGCCCTCTGATCCCTCCTGTATTGAATTGTATTGTAACTGTACTGTTTGCCCCATGTTGTAAAGCGCTGTGCAAACTCTTGGCGCTATATAAATCCTGTATATTAATAATAATGTATGCACAAAGCACACTGACACATGCATTTTGCACACCCACTAGTGTGAATGGGCCCTAATCACTGGGAAGGGTAAACTGGGGAAATGCTCCTCCTGCCTGTTAAAGACATATGATATCAACTAGACCTAGACAGAGTCAACTGACTAAAGGGCTCATGCATATTGAAAAACTCCAATAAATGTTCAATTCGCCTGCCAATGATAAGAGGTACAACCTTTTGGATCTTTTTAATGTTGATATTGCATACTATCGAATGTTTTCTTTGTTTTAACTAAGATATTAGTATAGTTAAATTCCCTTTGTTGTTTTTTTGCCTCACCTTGTAATGGTGGATTTGCATGTTGTGGTCCCAGTTTGTAGTGTCATGGCTGATCAATTCCATTCTGTGAATGTTTATTCATTCACCTAGCTTGTCATTATTCCCAAAGGAATGAAAAAACCGCCTGTCCCAGATCACAGAGCACCCAATACATGCATTACCATCCTCTCTGTGTTGCATCACATATGTGTGAGTGTCAATGTAATAAAAAAACATTCCTTCAGTGGCATATATGAGTTTTGTGTATATGTGTGTGCCCTTAGACTGTTTTTGCGTCTGTATCAGATCGAATTACTATTTAGCTCTCACCTGCAGAACACTTGACTTGGAGAGCTGCGGGATATGTAGTTTCTTTGCAGGAAGTGTCAGTTCTCACACTATAGGCAGATGTCATGCATTAACCTGTGCAGTGCATGTGCAATTCATCAGAAACTCCAGGAACATGAAGATTTACTCTACTTAAGGTTGTGCATGCAGACCAGTAAATGACACTACAAATCTACATATCAATGCACATCATATGCAGGTCTCATACAAAGGTTTACGTTGCCTTTAAAAACAATTAAATATAGAGTCTTTAGACAATGCCATTTTTTTCATACCTATACACATACCGCAGCCTTGCATGCTCATTAGCTAGCATACCACGTACTGTCCAGATCTGCCTCTTGTAGCTGCTGATTAGCAATCAGCCCCCACTGGTGAAATCAGATGGCAAATCAAGGAAGGGACCTCAATCCAGTTTACAGTAAAAATAAACGAATAAGATGTGTGTGAATAGAAGGCCAGTATTTACTAACAATGCATTAAACATCAGATAAACAATATATACAGAATATATATCACAAGATTATAAGTACTTCAAGGACAATGACCAGTAATAATCATTAAAGTGGTTCTATAGGTTGGAAAGGAAAGGAATGAAAGGCTTTTTTTTATATACACACCTGCTGCTCTCTGCAATGGTTTTGCACACAGCAGCCCCAATGTTCTTATTTTTGGGATCCCCTCCAGTCATGGTCCTGTGATTGGTAAGCTGGTCCTGCGATTTTTTTTTAACAAAGATATGTAGAAGCATATATATTGGCCTAAACTAATGAGAGAATTTTTTTTTGGGATATTTATTATAGCAAATAGTAAAAAATATTGTTATTAATCAAGTTGTCTGTATTTTTTTGTTTATAGCGCCAAAAAGAAAAACCTCAGAGGTGATCGAATACCACCAAAAGAAAGCTCTATATGTGGGAAAAAAAGGACATAAATTTTGTTTGGGCACAGCATCACCTGACCACGCTATTGTCAGTTAAAGCGACGCAGTGCCATATCGCAAAAAATGGTCCAGTCTTTATTCATTTAGAAAGACACAAAGATCAGCGCTCATGGCCCTCAACACATTCACTATAAACCAAAAAATTTGTAAAATCAGTCCATTTATTAATGGGTCCACTCCCAATGGGATATATGGAAAATATCTCAAAATTTAAAATACTATTAAACGTCCATGTGTGTAGAAAAATACTTAAATATGATGCAATATAGTCAGCAATAGAGTACCATAGAGTGTGAAGGGTTAAGGTTTCCAAAACTCAGAGAGAGCAGCTCTTCAATCAGAGGAAAACACAGTAACTTAAGGCTAGCAGTATGTAATCGATGGTTAAGGAGACCAAAATCTCGGTAGCAAACTGCGCTGGCCGGGGCTTGACACACGGCTTGAAGCTCTCAGAGAAAGGGGAAGAACCTCGAGCACAACAAGCGCTGGCTGGAGCCGTAGAACGGCTGAGAGGGGACCACACTCGCACGCTGTCTCGGTGCCTCTATGGGGATGACGTCACACGTCTGCGATGTCAGCTGCCGTCCGTGGAGATAGGCGACGCTGTGAATCAGTCTATGCCATGGGTCTAGTGTTACTGTTACTGCACTCTAGTGGAAAGAGTGAAATAAGACACCCAACATTGGATCCTTCATATGCTCAGATGGAAATACTCAAAGAGTGTTAAAAAATTGTTAAATAAAATCCTCATGGACCAAAATAGATAAAAGGAAGAAGGGGGGGTTGTATCTTTAGCCTTGACGATGTGTTTCGCGCTCCGTGCGCTTTTTCACTGTAAAAGTTTCTTGAAACCATCGTTGCCCCCCGCTGAGACCACCGCATGTGGAAGGGAATTCCACATCCTTGTCTCTCTTACAGGAAAGAACCCTCTACGTAGTTTAATTTAAATTTTAATGAGTGGCTACATGTCTTGTTAATCTCCCTTCCACGAAAAAGTTTCACCCCTATTGTGGGGTCACCAATATGGTATTTGTAAATTCCTCCACCCCAAACTCGCTCATCCATACTATATTGCCAAAAGTATTGGGTCACCCCTCCAAATCATTTTGTGGAGGGGGTATTCTGGTGTGGGGTTGTCTTTTAGGGGTTGGGCTTGGCCCCTTAGTTCCAGTGAAGGGAAAGCTTAAGACATCAACATACCAAGACATTTTGGAAAATGTCATGCTCCCAACTTCGTGGGAACAGTTTGGGGATGGCCCCTTCCTGTTCCAACATAACTGTGCACCAGTGCACAAAGCAAGGTCCATAAAGATATGGATGAGCGAGTTTGGGGTGGAGAAACTTGACTGGCCAGTCCTGACCTCAACCCAATAGAACACCTTTGGGATGAATTAGAGCGGAGACTGCAAGCCAGGTCTCCTCGTCCAACATCAGTGCCTGACCTAACAAATGCGCTTCTGGAAGAATGGTCAAACATTCCCATAGACACACTCCTAAACCTTGTGGACAACCTTCCTACAAGAGTTGAAGCTGATATAGCTGCAAAGGATGGGCCAACTCATAAATGACAACTGGGATGCCATTAAAGTTCTTGTGCATGTAATGGCAGGCATCCCAATACTTTGGGAAATATTGTATAGATTTGTGCAACTATAGCTTTAAAAGGACAAACTAGCCATCCAAAAAATGATAATATATGAGAATCTATAGTTCCGTATATGAACCCAATACCCTATCTCCTGGATTATCATCCACTGCCATGTGTACCTTATATGGTACTACTGATATGTTCGAATTCAAAAGTGCTAATTTTAAAGCCCCATATGCAAGTTATTGTCGAAAACGTCTTTAAGAACCCGGGTCTTGCCCCAGGAAACATGTATCAATGGATAAAAGTTTTAAAAACTGTAGTTTTTTCTGGAGCAGTGATTTTAATGATGCAGCATCATTAAAAACACTGCTCCAGAAAAAACGACCATTTAAACAAAAAAAATTCCATTGATACACGTTCCCTGGGGCAAGACCCGGGTTCTCAAAGACGTTTTCACAGGCATACTATATATATACCCAGCAGGTACAATATTTAAAGGATTTTATTTTTTATTTTTATTTAAGCATCATGATGCTTAAATAAAAAAAAAATATGAAAAATTCCTTTAAATATTGTACCTCCTGGGTGTCGATAGTATGCCTGTGTAGCTTTATGGTGCACACTGCAGAGGACACAGGCAATACACCACATGAAAATACTGCAGCTAGCACAATCAACTACCTGCCAGTAAATTAGGAAGAACTGATCTAGCTAAGCTATACAGCAGGGATATGCAATTAGTGGACCTCCAGCTGTTGCAAAACTACAAGTCCCATCATGCCTCTGCCTCTGGGTGTCATGCTTGGGACTGTCAGAGTCTTGCTATGCCTCATGGGACTTGTAGTTCTGCAACAGCTGGAGGTCCACTAATTGCGTATCCCTGCTAAATATATGTACAACACCTGGAATGTATATATATCTTCTACAAACTGTAAAATTAACTGACTAACCTGCCTGCCTGCCTGCTCTATCTACCTAGAAAAAATTACACTCTCTCTCTCTCTCTGACTGTTCTCTAACCAGCGCCAGAACACACCACACAAGGCCGACCTGCAGGCGGCCTTTTATAGTGTGGGGCGTGTATTAAACCCCCTGAGCCATAATTGGCCTAAGCCACCCTGGCTTTGGCCAATTACGGCTCTCTGTACTGACGGCGCTCTGATTGGCCAAGCATGCGGGTCATAGTGCATGCTTGGCCAATCATCAGCGTGCAATGCCGCAGTGAATTATGGGCTGTGGCGCATCACTCGAATTTGGCGCGAATGACCCCGACGAACGATCGAACATACGATGTTCAAGTCGAACATACGTTCGACTCGAACACGAAGCTAATTTCTACTCAATAAAGTGAATTAACCTATCGTATATGCATTTAAAGTTTTAGAAATTTTATGTATGCAACATATCTAAAATAATATTTTTAGCATAAACATTAGAATTAGGCAATTCATTTATCCATGCCAATGGATGGTTGAGATAAACCTATGAACATCATAAGGTGTATTTGTTAAAAATGGCTTTGACAAAGGGGAAAATATTCTAACAACCAAAAAAACATTGCTGTATTTTATCAGTAGTTGTTTGTACAGTGCAGCAGCATTTCAGTACTAGCTTTATTATAATCAGAATATATTTTCCTATATAAATGTGAGTATAATGTAAGACCTTGGTGGAAATGTAATAGATGGATTGCATGTTGGTAGTCTGCTGGCTGCATAAAAGTACTAATGAGACGATTCGTAAAAAAAATACAGTTTTAGCTCACTTGGTAATGTTAGCATGTACCAGAGCTGAATAAAAATCAGGCCAGGCGTACCGGGCTACAGCTGTGATGGTGGAGCAATAATTTGACATAATAGATGAATAATAGAGGGTGCTTTCGGATGACAAACTGATAGTTTAAGCATGTGACTTGAGTACTGATGCTTTTTATGTGACCTTGTTGCCGGTATGACTTTGAGCTGTGTGCTGGTATTCATGCAGCCTCTTTCAATAAGACAAACAGTGATGTGTTATACAAGGTAACCAGAATTTCACAGTTATTGATCAAATCATCTTTCACTGATCAGTTTTCAAGAACATAAAATGTGAGCAGTTACCGGGCTTAGTACACTCCGCAAATCTTCCACAGGCTTTGCATTGCTTTATTGAAGCTTAGAAGTGCTAATTTGATCCTACACTTGCTAAATCCTGGATTTGTGAAAAGGTCATATAGGTCTGGGCTTGGGAAAGTAAAAGTTTAGGTGTGTAGAAGAGTGAATTTGTAGTTATTTTGGCACATTTCTTTAAAGAAACATACCTGCAGCAGCCTACCAAACCCCACTGCCATGGTAAATGCTGCCCAGTTTTGGCAGGCAGACCTTCGTCACTTCTGGAATAGCTTCCTTATTTGTTTATCGTTATGATGGACAGCAGGGCCGGTGCTAGACTATTTTGTGCCCTAGGCAGGGCAGGAGGTGTAGGGGTAAGGGGAGGCATTATGTGCAGGATTTATATTTTTTGGGGGGTGCAATTAGCCGGCCTAGTGTAAATAGGCCGACGTAAGCCCGCCTAATTCAAAGTAGGCAGGTAGTGGGCATGCTTCATTTAAATTAACCGTGACCTCATGTAAATGAGCGGCCGAGCGAATGGCGCATGCGCGCGCATGCCCAGAATCACGTCGAATAGAATGCCGAAGATACGCGTTGAACACTGCCTACGACGTGAACGTCACAGCCCCAGTCACGTACGACTTACGTAAACGACGTAAAACGACGGCTGTTCCCACGTCCATACCTTGCATGGGATGCGCCACCTTTTTGGTGATTTATCTTTACGCCGGAAAATACGGCGGCGTATCAGTAGATACGTCGACATAAGTCTTTGTGAATCTGGGCCATAATAGTTAAATGATTCCTTTTAAAAACGATTAAAAATAGATAAAAATCAATCATATAATGTATTTGTAGTTTCTAGTTTCGTTTTTGCATGTTGTTTCCTGTACAGAGTATACAGAGCCACAGAGCCATACAGGGCAGTGATGGCTTGGAAAACTAAACTGATTGGTGCTAGTGGGGCTTTAGACACACAGTAATCACACCTCCTTGAAGTTAGTGACCACGGAGAGAAAGCTCCCAGTACTGTGGTTTTCAGGAAACAGACAACCTGTGTCAAACACTTTTGCAAAACCCAAGTATACCACAGCGACCCCTTTGTCCAAGGTTTTACTTACCTGATAAAAAGAAATCAGGTTTGTTTGACAACGTCTGTGAACTCATCTATGTGGTCTTTTATTAAACTCTCCAGTATCTTCCTGACTATAGAAGTTAAACGAACAGTTCTGTAGTTATTTGGTAAAGACTTTAAACCCTTTTTTAAATATGGGCACCACATTGGTCTTACGCCAATCCTGTGGTACTATTCCGATCCTTAACAAGTCTCTAAAAATTTGAAACAATGGCTTTGAAATTACAGAGCTTAATTCTTTTAGGATCCGTGGCTGGATGCCATCTAGTTCTAGTGCTTTATCCACCTTTATTCTGTCTAAATATGTTTGGACCATGTCACTTTTGAGCCATTGTGGATCATTCAGGGCTTTGTCAATACCACCCCCATTATGGACTTGACCTCCCCATGCTCCTGTGTATACACATAGCTCAAGAAGGTATTTAATACTTTGCCTTCTCTTTGTCCTCAGTTACCCACTTCAGATTAATTTGTAAAGGGCCTACATGCTCAGATCTCATCTTTTTTACTAATAATATAGTTGAAGATTTTTTGGGGGTTTGTCCTACTCCCTTTTCAATTAAATTCAATTAAAATTTCCACGTCCTTGATTTTATTTTTACATATTTTGTTATATTCTTTGTAACATTTAAAGGATCACTAAAGGAAATATTTTTTTTAGCTAAATAGCTTTCTTTACCTTACTGCAGTACTGATTTCATGTCCTTATTGATCGTTTTTGCTTTGAAGTTGCTGTAATCCTGATCTGTTCTCCACACTTCCTGCTTGTCTGTTTCCTTATAACCACCATACTGTGAGCTTTCTCACGGTGGTTTAAGCTGTCATTACTGTGTGTCTAAAACTTCCCAGAACCAATCAGATTCATTTTAAAAACAAAACACTGCCCTGGATTTGTTTGTTTTTGTTCTGTGTGTCTATTTCTACTTTGCAGAAACATGAAGCCAGTTCAAAAGTGAAACTAACCTGCAGGCACATTATATGATTGATTTTTATCTATTTTTAATCATTTTGAAAAGGAATCAGTTAACTTTTATGTCTCTATACCCTGTAAACAGTCATTTCAGCAAAAAAAAAAATTCCTTTAGTGACCCTTTAAACTATGATAGTTTTCCTTAATTTTTTGGACCGTGAGCCACATCGATTTTATTTTTAGCCTTTTAAACTTATTTCCCATGGGAATATACTTTGCAATAATTTCGGATACAGTCTTTTTGAAGAATTCCTATTTCTGTTCTGTGTTCATCAATGTCAATTTTCCCTCCCAGTCTAATGCCGCATACACATGATCATTTTTCGGGTTGTAAAAAAAAAAAAAAAGTTTTTTAAAAATGTCATTTAAAACGATTGTGTGTGGGCTTCAGAGCATTTTTCAGGTTCTGAAAAACGAAAAAAAAAAAAAAAAAATTCGAACATGCTCTATTTTTTAACAATGTTTTAAACAATGTTTTTCGGTTTGTAAAAAATGATCCTGTGTAGTCTTTAACGACGTGAAAAACCTGCGCATGCTCGGGTTTACCGTTCTGGTAAAACTACCGTTCGTAATGGAGTAAGCACGCTGTAACAGACAGAAAAGCGCAAATCGTCTTTTACTAACACGAAATCAGCAAAAGCAGCCCCAAGGGTGGCGTCATCCGCATGGAACATCCTCTTTATAGTGCCGTCGTACGTGTTGTACGTCACCGCGCTTTGCTAGAGCATTTTTTTTTCACGATCGTGTGTGGACAACTTCATTTTAATGATGAAGTTGAACAAAACAATGGGCCAGATTCAGAGAGCAATTACGCCTGTCTAACTGGTGTTAGACAGGAGTACTTTCAAATTACGCGCGCCGTATCACTAGTTTGAGTCCTCAAACTATGATACGGCGACGTTGGGCTTCGATCTGACAGGCTTACGTGTTCGTACGCCTTCGGATCTACGCTGCAATCTTTTTGCGGCCGCTGGGTGGAGTTTGCGTCGTTTTCAGCGTCGGAGTATGCAAATGAGCTTTTTCCGGCGATCCACGAAGTTACGAGCGTCGTTCGCAATCACGTACGTAATTTTTTTGCTACGTAAAGTTAAACCAGCTATTAGCTGGTCTAACGTTACGCGGCCCATGTTAAGTATGGCCGTCGTTCCCGCGTCGACTTTCAAATTTTTATTTTATTTTTGCGTAAGTCGTCCGGGAATAGGAATGTCCGTAAACGACGCTACTCAAAAAAAAAATGACGTAACAATGTGATTTCGCGCAATGCACGGCGGGAATGCGCAGTTCGATCGCCGCGGGGACGCGCTTAATTTAAATGCCTCACGCCCCCTAATCGCGTAGTTTGATTCCGCCGGGAGAAATACACTACGCCGCCGTACCTTACGGGCCAAAATCTCTCTGAATTCCTCCTAGAGCCAGGTAAAGTACGGCGGCGTAGAGTATCTCTGATACTCTGCGGGAATCTAATTCTTTCTGAATCTGGCCCATTGTTTTTTCTAGTGCCTGAAAAATGTAATGTTTTACAACCCGAAAAATGATCATGTGTACGCGGCATAAGTCTATAATTAAATGTCTGTTTGATGCTGCAGTGATTAAGCTCTGTAGACAACAACTATTCTTTAGCAAACCAGTTAAGATTAGCCAGGTAAATGGCGGAAGTCTAGAGCTTTACCATCTGGCTAGAAAAATCATTTTAAAACATTTATACAGTATTTTTTATATTTTTGGCCTAACATAGAAGAAAGACAATGGGCCAGATTCACGTACATCTGCGCATTATTGGACCTGCGTAGCGCACCGCCTTTACGCTAGACTGGCGCAATGTAGCGGTGCAATCACCCTATTCTCGTCGGTTTTGCGCAGAAATTTGCGCCTGCGCAACGTTATTTCAGAGGCGCAAGGCGGAGTAATTCAAATTGGGAAGGACGTGGGCGTGTTACATTGAAATGAGCCGTGACCCCATGCAAATGAAGGGCCGGCCGGCTCGCGCATGCGCGCTTGAAGCAGACCATGGTCAGCACCTCTGTGCGCATGCTCACAACTCGGGAACGGCGCAATCAGTGAAATTGGAGGTGGACTAGGGCAAATTAGTGAACTACACAGACAGCATAAATAGACAGACACAAATGCACTTCCTTTGCAAAAGTACATCCCTTTGTATCCCTCCCTATACAGCAAGGTGCTTTTGTTCTGTTGTTAGTTGCGTTGTGATTTGTCTTTGTTATATTTGTGGACTGTGTGATCTAGTGTTTTGTAGAAGATATTTGAAAGTGTTTTTTGGTGACTGCTTGTGAGACTTTTTGGTTGATAGATTTTGGTTTGTTTGTTTTCTTGCTTGATTTTTCCTGCTTGTTTTTGTGAGTGATTTTTGCTGACTGTTTGGGAGAGAGTTTTTGTATGAGTATGACTGAGAGGAAGAGGAAGTTAAATTTTACTTTGGGGGGAGAAACAAATTCCTGCCTGGGCCATTTCCCAATATGGGCGTTTCCTCCACGGCCCGGAGAGTGCCAACACCACCCCGGCCAGGAGGCGTGATATCTTGCAGAACATTACTGACGAGGTGAATGCATCGGGGGGGGGGAAGACCCGGACACGGTCAGGGATTGGAAAGAAGATCAATGACCTCCGGCGTCTGGTCAGAAAGAAGCTGGCCAAAATGGTAGCCCATGCCAGGGCCACAGGAGGGGGCCCACCATGCCCTGTTAGGCTGACAGCGGAGGAGCGTGCGGTGGCCCAGACCTTTCATAGACAACAGGTGGAGGGCCTGCCCGGCTATGACTCAAGTCATGAAGGCGTGATGCCAGGTAAGGTTTTTTTGCCCTATCAGGTGTGTAGCATGTGTGGGGGAGGGGGTGAAAGGGAATATGTGGCAAGTGTGTGAATCCTCCAACCTGTGAATGTTTTGTGTCATCCACAGATGTGCAGGAGGGTGCTGGGCCATCTGGGCTGACCACACCACCCCAGGGACAACAGCCTGATGAGGACCCCCCGACAAGGCCGGAGTCCTCGGAAGAGGTTGAAGAGGAGGAGGTTGAGGAGGAGGAGTTTGAGGAGGAGGAGGATGTCATGTCAGCCAGTGGATTGCTGTTTTTGGAGGAGTCTTCCTCTCTGGCTGGCAGCAGCCAGCCCTCCATAAGGGCTAGCCCCTCCCACTCCTCCCCCAACAGGGCTCCTCTCCCAAGGGCCTTCCCAGGCCACAAGCCTCAGCTGGAGGCAGGAAGTCATCCCAGAAGACCAGGGGGGTGGTCGAGCTTCTGCCCGCCAATCTGAGAAGAGACCAGGCCCTTCAGAGCCGCCATCTGGGACAGGTCAGCCAGACTTTGGGGCGGATGGAGGAGAGCCTGTCCTCCATAAAGGATACGCTTGGGGACCTGGACTGCCACTCCCGGGCTCTTACAAACTGCCTAAACGTACTGCAGACTACTACAGCAGACGTTGGGCAGGATGTGAGGGCCCTCACCCAGGCTAGCCAGGCCAACACGGCAACACTAGGTGCTGGCCTAAACAGAATTGCTGTGGCCTTGGAGGGCAGGCCGCCAGGTTGGCAGAGACCAGGGTCTGCTCCTCCTTCCCCGAATTACCCCCCCTCCCCATGAGTCTCCCCTGAGGAGCTGGGCCGTGGCCGTGGGCGCCCCAGGCGTGGCTCACGCCAACGGCATTAATTTGTTTTCCCCCTTTTTTTGCTGGAATTTTTTTTTTTTTTGCTGGACATTTTTTTTTTTTGTGATGTGAATGTTTTTGGAATGTGGGGGTGATATTCCTGCCGGCAAAGGGGTGTCACCCTCAGTTTTGGTGGAGAAGGGTTCCCAAGGACCAGGGAGAAGTGATTCCCAGGTCCGTGTGAATGGTGTATGAATGTACAGTGACCTAATTGGAGCCGTGGCGTGGCGTTGCTGCTCACAAGTCCAGCATGGTGGGCTTGTGCTAATCCAATTAGATGAGGATGTGATTTGTCTGTGCTAGGGACCACAGTGGTGTGCATTCATGCATTCTCATTGTGCCATGATTAATGTGTGTGTTTAACGTGCAAAGATGCCTAATGTGAGCTGTCTCCTGGCTGCTCTTCCCTCGGTTAGGGGGGGATTGTCTGGTTCTGGGGTCAGGTCATCACGTAGGTCAATCTGCAGGCCCTTTCTCACTGCAAAGTTGTGCAGAATGCAACATGCACCGATGATCTGGCACACAAAGTTGGGGGAATACAACAGGGTCCCCCCAGACTTATCCAGGCATCGGAAACGTGACTTCAGGAGGCCAAAGGTGCGCTTCACCACTGCACGTGTTTGGGCGTGGGCTTCATTGTATCTTTCCTCTCCTGGGGTTTGGGGGTTACGGATAGGAGTCATGAGATGGGGTCCCAGTGCATATGCAGAGTCACCTGTAAGGGAAAAGACAGGGGGATGTTAGTCATGCATGTGCCCCTTGTGATGTGTGCATCATGGGGGGGGGCAGTCATGCCTGCCACCCATGTCACTCACCAACCAGCCAGGTGTCCCCATACACGTTCTGTTCGAATTCCATTCGGATGGGGCTCTGATTGTATATGTAGCTGTCATGGCTGGATCCGGGGTGTTTGACACGGACGTGCCATATGAGGCCTTGGGCATCGACTATCACCTGTACGTTGATGGAATGCCAATGCTTCCGATTGCGTATATGTGCTCTGTCTCATGGGGGGGCTGGAGTGCCACATGTGTGCAATCAATGGCCCCCACGGTGCGTGGGAATCTGGCAATTCTGTAGAAATCTGTCATTGCCTTCAGCCGCAGGTCCTCAGTGGTGGGTTTGATGATTTGGTTGGCCATGCGTCTGAGGAGTGCAGGGATAACCTGGTGCACACATCTGCTCATGGAGGATTGTGACATCCCAGCCACCACTCCACTTGTTCTTTGAAAAGAGCCACTGGCAAGGAAATGGAGTGTTGCCATGACCTTGACCAGTGGCTGCACTGCATGTGAGCGGTGTGTTGGGCTGGTGATCCTCCTGCAGGGTTATGGTTAATTCCAGGATGGCATGAGGGGTGAATCTGAAGATGCGACACACCTCAGAATCACTCATGCCAAAGAGGTCTATGCGGGTGCGGTATATAATCTCCCGTGCCCTCCTCCATGCCCT
Organism: Rana kukunoris; assembly: GCA_029574335.1. Lineage (NCBI taxonomy): Eukaryota > Metazoa > Chordata > Amphibia > Anura > Ranidae > Rana > Rana kukunoris. Next base: position 84,707,188 of record CM056059.1, read on the forward strand.
CCTCCTTCTTTGCTTCTCAAAAGTCAGTAGTATAGCTATGAGCGAGGATGTCCCTGGCATGTTGGCATACAGATTGTTGTGCAACACGTGTGACTGCTCAGCTCCTCACTAACGGTGTTGCTTTCTCTGACATGTAGACGAATTGTCTAATTTTAGACCACCTTTTATATGGTCTAATTTTAGACAGGCCGTGCAGCTGTTGCGCACAGCGCGTAGCCTGTGCTGCACCAACATTCTTTTGTGGATCCCCGTAACTCCCTCATTAGCATATTTGAATAGCAAATCAATGGTGTGTCTAGCGCAGTTTTGCGCGGACGGATGCGCCTGTCTATCGAAATTACGCTGGAAAAAAATTGTAGATTTCTTGCGTATCTCGTTTCGGGGATGCGGAGTATCGAAACGCATGCGCAAATTTAGACTTACGCCACGCATCTCCTGTTATGCCGGCGTAATCGCTCTGTGAATCTGGCCCAATATATACAAATACTTCATTTAAAGTGGTTGCATCTTCTGTGTGCAATAGCCCTCCAGCCCCCCCCCCCTAATACTTATCAGAGCCCTATCCCAATCTAGCAATGTGCACAAGAGCCTCAGCTCTCCCAGGTCTCTTCCTCCTCATTAGCTGAGACAGAAGTGGGAGCCACTAGTGCTAATCACAGCCAGTGAGCCAATGAGGAGAGTGGGGGTTGAGCCATGTGTGAATGTACACACAGAGCCACGTGTGAATGTACACACAGAGCCACAGCTCAGGGGCGAGCTTGCTTGGGTTCCCCCCATAGCAAGCTGCTTGCTAATAGGACCCTCGGCAGGAGGGAGTTGCCAGGTGCACCAGCGGGGGAACCAAGAAGAGGAGCATCGGGACTGCTCTGTGCAAAACCACATGTTTGTTTTTTTTAATATAAAAAGAAAATTGCCTTTAACACTTTAATTCTGATATTGTTAAAACACTCAAATGAATGCTGATTCCAAAAACTCCATTTATATTGTACTCCAGGCAGAAAAGTTGAAATTACATTATTTAATTACTCCTGTATGCTTCATTCATCTAGAACAATATCAGGATCATATTTAATTGTATTCGTGGAGTCCACAGATCTCCTTATCTGGCAGGGCACCTGACAACTTCACATTTTCAACATGCTGCCTCTCGTCTTTATAAAGAGTTGCTTCCTATAATATATGTGCATATTTTGTTTGTTTGGAGATTGTCTTCACTTCTGCCAAAAAATGTTGGTCACGTTTGCAATAATTTGTGTACCAGATGTATTTTAACAGTAAAGTGGCTTTCTGCTTTCAACAATAGAGAATAAATCCCTACCTCTGATCTGATTGGTAGGGCTGTCCCATTTTAAGGGTTTATCCTGTGGCTATTGTTATAGTCAAATTCCTATTGATATACTTTACCTGGATTTTCTTTATAGTTGAATTATATCTATAGCTATTTTAGTAGTTTGCACCGGGTAGGAAATTATGAAAAAGCATGTCTTTTGCTGTAGTGTCTATTTGGAGGGATTACCTTTACTTCCTGTAATGTATACACAAGAGGAAGTGAAAGCGCATTTCTATATAGTGAGGTAAATTAACTCATAGATAGTTGACCAGAGGAAGTGTCTCCATTGCAAAATCTCTCTTTTGTTCCTAGTGTAGTGACAACTCAAAAATTTGGATTTTTTCCCATTCAAGTTCTTATGCCGCGTACACACGATTACTTTTCGGCATGGAAAAAAATGAAGTTTTTAAAAACGTCATTTAAAATGATCGTGTGTGGGCTTTAACGTCGTTTTTAAAAAATGACGTTTTTTGGGTTGTAAAAAATTATCGTGTGTGGGCTAAATCGACGTTAAAAACTAAGTTTTAAACCCGCGCATGCTCAGAAGCAAGTTATAAAAAGGGACCTCGAATGGAACTTCCCCTTTAGAGTGCCGTCGTATGTGTTGTACGCCACCACGCTTTGCTCATCATTTTTTTTAAACGATGGTGTGTGGGCAACATAGTTTTTAATGATGAAGTTGGAAAAACATTGTTTTTTCTACACGCTGAAAAACTTGATCGTGTACGCGGCATTAGTAACCTCTTTATAGCCAAACAAAATACAAAATAAGTGTATTCTTGGTGTGCTTTATGTTTTTCTTCCAGATCTGTGTAGCATAAAACCTTTTCTTTGTGCTGGAGCTTCCTGTAATTTAGACCAGATACTTCTCCCAGTAACTACAACTGTGTATTTTTTTACTGCTATAGTGTTGAAGATATTTAAGATATGCGTAAAGAACCACATACAATGGTGTTGACTAAAAAACTGAAAACTGTATACTCACTTTTCTGTAATTTTCCTTTCATGGCACATCTTCATGGCAGCATGCACTTGGGTTGTGACTCCATCCCTCACAACCTAATGGACTGAATAGCTTTAAAATGAAAGAGAGGGTCCCACCACAGCATTCTCTGTATCTATCACCTAAAAAAAAAGGGTGGGAGCCAGGAAAGGAAAATGAAGGAAAGGTGAGTATACAGTTTATCATTTTCCTGTCGCATCATGGCAGCATACACTTGGGAAATAACTTGCAGACTGGGTGGGTGCAAAGAAATGTTTTATTTAACAAGTAATTAAGCTATTGGCCTGAATTACTGATTTTGCAAATTCCACAGTAGTCAGCTTTGCGGAATCCACTTTATAATGTTTCATGAATGTGTTTCTGGAGGACCAAGTTGCAGCTTTACATATTGTCTCGGGGTATATTCTGCAGTATGCTGCCCATGAGGTCGCCACCGCCCTGGTGGAATGAGCCTTCAAGCCCTCAGGTATTGCAATGTGCTGAATCAAATAGGTTTTCTTGATGGATCTTACCAACCTTGAAGCAAGTGTGTGGGGAGAGGCCACCTGGTCCCTTTTGAAGCCACGAGAAATCACAAGGAGGTTGTCTTTTCCTGAAAGAGCTAGTTGCCTTGAGGCATGCTGAGATGTTACCTGGTTTGTGAACAAGGCTGGAAGATGTATTTCTTGGTTAAAGTGAACGAGGAGGCCATCTTTGGAAAAGATCGATCCGAAGGTCTTAGGCCGTTTCATCGGTCCAAACCGATCGTGTGTGGGCCCCATCGGTCAGTTATCCTTCGGTCAAAATTTAACGATGAACGCCTAACCGATAGGTCAAAACCGATCGTTAGTATGCAAAAGCTTTGGTTAAAAAGCTGCGCATGCTCAGAATCAAGTCGACGCATGCTTGGAAGCATTGAACTTTGTTTTTTTCCTTCGGACCGTTCTCATCGGATGGACTGATCGTGTGTACGCGGCCTTAGAACTACTCTGTCCGGATAGAAGATCAAGTAGGGTTCCTTTATTAGTAGTGCTTGTATTTTGGATACCCTCTTCGCCGAAGTTATAGCGATGAGGAATGCTATTTTCAGGGTCAAGTCCCATAAGGATATAGACTTGATAGAATAAACGGGTTCATGAGATAATGCTTCTAGTACAATCAAAAGATCCCTGGCTGGAAAGGTAGGTTTTCTAGGAGGTTTTAATTTTAGACAAGCTTTTAGGAATTGTATGATGAGAGGGTTCAGGGCCTACTTGACTCCTGTCATGGCTGATAGTGCGGAGACTTGTACCTTAAGGGTGCTTGAGCTTAGGCCTTCCTTTTGAGATTTTTAGATTTTTGAGAAAAACAACGATTTAAGATACGTCAAGAGATGATGTACTCCAAGATTGTTGTTGAGCAAAAGAGGAGAAACTTTTACGAATTCTACTGTAAGTGCTGTTGGTAGTGGTCTTCCTGGCTTGAAGTTACATTTCTACTACTCTCTGAGAACATCCCTGGGCTAAAAGCTTAGACCTTTTAACTTTCAAGCCATCAGATGTAACCTTTCAGGAGCTAGGTAAAGGAAATGGCCTTGGGAGAGTAGGTCCAGTGTCACTATTAGAGGCAATGGGTTCTCTGTGTTCAGTTTCCTTGGATGTCCAGCTGGAAATGGCTCCACCCACAGCTGCTAAGGCAAAAGCTGGTCTGAAGGCACCCCCCCCCCCCCCCGGCTGCCGAATATGCTATTTTTAAGTTGAGAACGATTTTGCAGTCTAACACATCTCTGAATGTTACAGCATCCTCGATAGGTAGTGTTATGTGCCTGGCCAGACGTATCATTGATGCGCCTACCTCTAGTGGTGATATTAACGGGTTTACGTTGGGTTCTTTCAGTGGATAAAGTTTTTCTAGTCTGTTATTAAGACAATTTTTTTATCTGGTTTCTGCCACTCTTCCTTGATCAGGTCTTCTAATTCATCTATAAATGGAAAGGATTCAGGATCCTTCTTTAAATGGGTTTTAAACCCTTGTGTTTTTCACCTTAATGCATCCTACGTATTAAGGTGAAAAAACACCTGGCAGAGCCCCCTAGCCCCCCCCCATTTTACTTACCTGTGCCCCATAGTTCCCTCAGCGGGGACGCGCTGTCCCTCTCTCCAAGGGGTCCTGGCTATTGATTGGATAGATTGATAGCAGCGCAGCCATAGGCTCCCACTGCTGTCAATCAAATCCAATGACGTGGGTGAGCGCTTCTCCTAGGATGTTATATGATGCGGGGAGGGGCATCGAAGGAGCCCAGAAGAGGATGTTTGGGGCCACGATGTGCCAAACGAGCTGCACAGTGAAGGTAAGTATGATATGTTTGTTATTTAAAAAAATTAAAAATGAGCCTTTACAATAACTTTAAGTTCGAAAAAAAATATTTTCTGGCTTTGCGTGGAGCTTCCTTGGACTCTTCCCAACTGATTGCTTCTCTTACATATTTGACAAAAGGCTCTATTTGTGAAAAATTAAAACCTGCGGAGGCTTCTATCTCTTCACTGTCTGATGAGTTATCTGATTTTGCTGATGCTTGCGGGACACCTGATGTACTTTGAGCTGCTTTGTCTGTCTCGGGGGCAGCCACCTGTAGGATTGATTCTCGGACTGACTCTCTGATGATGTCTGTCACCTCCCTAACATCTGTTTCTTTTTCCCTTGTTGCTTCCTCGAAGCACGTACGGCATGCTAGTTTTCCTGTGAGTGCTGAGGCACCACAAATCTAGTATGTGTTTTCAGTTGGCTTATAGCGATGACTGCCTGATGATGGACATGAATATGTTCCCCTATGGCGTGAGTGACGATGCCGGGAAGAAGATCTTGAGTGGCTTCTTCTGTGACTCGAGCGTTCCCTGCGTCTGGAGTCTGACGATCTTGCGGACCTGATAGGGCTGTCTAATAAGGCAGCATTAGTGGCAAGGCTCTCTTTTTCAATATTTTCACTAATTACCAATTCCCCCTTACCAAGTAGGCTGAGGATGGTCTGCTGGGGCAACGGCCTCCATGAGGAGTGAACAGAAGCTTCCACCTAGAATATATAGTGAGATCAGCAGGCATAGAGGAGATAGTAACCCTGTCACCCATAGAGAGAGAGAAAGAGAGACCGCATCTTGGTGGAGGAGCAGGTATAAATAGGTTGGCAGGCAGAGGAAAAGCTGAAAGGTGTATCCCTATGTGTATGACCAATGTGTAACTGAGTACCGCAGTATTAGGGGAATGTACTGGCTGGAGGCTTTTAAATATCGCAGCCGTAGTGGCGGAAGTGATGTTGTGCATGCGCATCCGCGCAGAGGAGCCCGGTGCCATATTGGAAAAAATCAAGCTCCCGGCATAGTAACTTCCATTCGCGCATGCGCATAAGTGGCTGGACGCTCAGGCGCCATCTTAGGATTGGCTGTGTGGGACTAGAGCCCAGAAAGACCATGCAAAGTGCAACAAAAAAGATATGAGGACCGCTGCAGATTATCTAAGACTGTTTAAGGCTTGTGCCATGCCAGGCAACATACCACTGAGACCAACAGAATGGGGTTCCTTGCATCTAGTTCGTTTAGAGACTGTACAGGCAAGGGCTTCCATCCAGAAGAGGCTTAAAGGGGTTGTAAAGGAAAACATTTATTTTTCATAATAAGCATCCTTTACCTGCAGACATTCCTCTTTTCACTTCCTCATTGTTCGTTTTTGCTCAGAAGTTGCTCTATTTCTTCTATGTTCTGTTCACTTCCTGCTTGTCTGATTGTTACTCACCACCGTTAAGGGAGACTTCACTGCGGTGGTCAGTGACGATCTGTGCGGCAGGACGCTCTCTACGTGTTAAAGACTTCAAGGAGGTGTGAATTACTGGGTGTGCCGCAATGCATACTGGGAAATGTAGTTCTTACATGAACGAGCGCCGCAAACCAGGAAGTGAATGAGAGAACAGAAACTAGAACGCCGGAGGTGATATAGATGAAGGAATTTAATAGGTATTTGCTAATTTTTTAACAGAATCTTTACACTATTCTGTCTGTCTACCTTGCAGACATTAATTTTAGGCAACATTTTTTTTTCCTTTACAACTTCTTTAACCTGGCTGGGGTTCTGAGCTTTCTATCAGTCCTGGACAGGTGGGAAAAAAAAGAATGCAGTGGTGGGACCCTCTCTCTCTTTTTATAGCTATTCAGTCCTGTCAGGATGTGAGGGGTAGAGTCACAACCTAATTGAATGCTGCCATGATGCGACAGGAACTACTCCCAGTAACTACAACCCTGTAATTTTTACTTCTATTGTGTTTAAGATATTTAGGGCATGCGTAAAGAACCACATACAAGGGTGTCAACTAGAAAACAATATTATAAGTGATAGCCCTGACTACTCTAAGGCCGCGTACACACGAGGGGATATGTCCGCTGAAAACGGTCCGATGGACCGTTTCAGCAGACATCTCCGCTCGTGTGTATGGGCAAGCGGACAGATTTCTCCACCCGACAGATTTCAAAGCAAGCTTTGAAATCTATCCGGTGGGAATCTGTCCGCCCGACATGTCTGCTGGTTAGTACACTTACCAGCAGACATGTCGGCTCCCACCACCGCCGCGCCGCTGCCGAATGGATTCGGCGCATGCGCGGAAGTGTTTTACTTCCTGGTGCGGTGACGTGGCGGTGACGTGGCGGCGTCAACGTCACCGCCGCGTCACCACTACGTCACCGCGCCGTCCGGCGGCGGGGAATTTGATCCGATGGTGTGTACACGCCATCGGATCAAACTCCCGACCGGACATATCCGATGGAAATGGTCCGCGGACCGTTTTCATCGGATATATCCGATCGTGTGTATGGGGCCTAAGGGCTTGTTCACACCAGGTGTGTTGGGCTGTGCTGGGAAGCCTTTCCTGAACATGTCCAACACAAAGACCAGGACATTTTGCCTTGCTTACAAATTTAGGTATTTGGTCAGTGGCATCACTGAGGACTTTGTGATGGTCTGAAGGTGATGGTGGTGGGTGGAGATCTTGTTTGGATTCGAAGAGGGACCCCAATGCATTTTTTTTGTGCACAAGAATAGCGCAAAAAAAAAAAATTGTGTGGTGTTTCCCCGAAAATTTAGAGCAGACTTCTATCCATGTATAAATAAAGTGTGAGTATGTACTGGCATACTAGTTTTGGACAATATTGTGAGTACATATTGAGATTTACAGTCATCAAGTTCGTTCACAATCCAAAATGGTAGGTCTTTCAAGTCCAGAAAACAGCAGAGGAAAAACCGTGACAAGACAAAGCGCAATGTGCAAAACAACCTCATGCATTACTAAAACTCTGACCTCAAATAGATACATTGCACTTACAATGGCAGAAAGGAGTGATGTCTTCGAAAGTTATTTTGATCCAGGCAGATTCTGACACCAGGATATGAACTCCAGATATAGAGATCTCAAAACCAGAATGACCCATGTGGCAGAATATTTTTACATGCAAAGAACTGGGAGCATAGAATTCAACATTCCAAGAAGATATGCATTAATGCCTTTTCATATTAAATGTTCAGGGGTAGTCTGTGGATGCACAGAGGCATGGGAGCCCTCTGAGATAGAGAAAGCTGTCATCCTCATAATCAAGCAACAACCTCCCCAGCTGCAAGGTCTGCATCCAGGTAGCATTGGTGTAACCAGGCAATGTGTTTTGAGGAGTTTTACTTCTTTCTCAAGCTTGATTCCCATGGTTTTGAGAGAGAGACATTTGAAGCCATCATTCTTTTATGCCATTGTGAATGCATTATATATATTTACTATTTGAAGCCAGTGTGTTAGTAATGTGTGTTAGTAAAGTCCCCCATCCCAACTCTTTGCAAGCCACATTGTCCCCATGTTGAATGTACAAGGGTCTTATTCCCACATTATTCCCTGAGAGTAAAAAAAAACATCTACAATGTGAAAAAGCCCTTTAAAAAAAAAAAATAATAAAAATTATCCCCAGATGTAAATCTAATGTCAATCATATTGTACAGCAATATAGATTGTTGTCAATCATGAGGATCTGCTGCCGATGATGTTTCCACACACTATGATGCCACCACAATGAACCGCTATGTGTTATTGCTAGCCTTCTGCTGCTCCCTATGCAATTGACAGATCACTAGTTTACTACTGAATGTAAACAAACTAGCTAGGGATCCACATCAGGTCACAAATGTAAACAGAAGAGCCGTTACCAGCAATCCCGGCTTCTTCTCCTCACACATCGATCATGTGAGGAGGATAGCCAATAAAGAAAACCTGTCACCAGGGATCTGTTACAAACCCCATCTGGATTTGCCACACAGCCCACCTGGATCTGTCACACAACACATTTTGATCTGTCACACAGGCTATCAGTGACCTATCATACAGACCATCACACAGGCCATCAGTACCGCCATCAGTTACCTGTTACACAGGCCATCAGTACAGCCATCAGTGACCTGTCACAAAGGTCATCAGTTCCCGCCATCAGTGATTTATCACACAGGTCATCAGTGCCGCAATTAGTGACCTGTAACATAGGCCATCAGTACCGCCATCAGTAATCTGTCACACAGGTCATCAGTACCACCATCAATGATCTGTCACACAGGCCATTAGTACCAGCTGGCATGTCCAAAATACTTTTTACACCTGAGGAGGCATATATAATTCTTACTATGTTGGATGATGAGAGCAAAGGGGAGCTCTCATCATCCAATTATGGTTCATAATTCGAGCCAGTAGAGAGTAGTGAATTGGGGACCGAATCAGAGGAAGAAACAGTCCCTCCTAAAAGAATACGAAGAACAAGATTAGAAAACCTGCCTACCACCAGCAGTGCTATACACCCCAACGGCACCAACACAAATGGAGCTAGACCCCAGGAAGTGGAGCGCCATACCAGCACTGGAATAACACACAAAACCCAAATAATCCAGGCCCAAACCTACTTTCCCAATGCCCTGGCAAGCCCCTTATGGCTGCCTTCCATCTCAGAGTCAACTGCGATCCCCCCCTTTCACCACGATGCCAGGTGTGCAGCCCAACACTACACATTTTTCTCATTTCGATTATTTTTATTTGTTTTTCCCACAACCACAAGATCTGCTGCAGTATATCGTGGACCAAACAAATCTCTTTTCAGAGCAATTTATTGCCTCTAACCCCAATTTGTCCTATGCACGTATTTTTTATTGGCGATATCTCACAGTAGAAGAGTTAAAATTGTTTTTGGGACTTACATTCAATATGGGGCTTACAAAGAAAAACAAAGTGCATGCCTGTTAGTCCACGACCCTACTACCACATGTCTATTTATTCTGCTCTCATGTCCGGGACACGTTATGACATGATTATGTGCTTCCTACATTTTAATGACAATTCGCAGTGCTTTTCCGAGATTAACCAAACCACGATAGAATATATAAAATACGCCCCCTAATAAATTATTTTTCCAAGCAATTTGCTGAAATGTATGTCCCAGACCAAACCATTTGTGTCTATTAATCACTTATCCACTTTACAAGCCGGCTGCACTTCAAACTTCAAAGTATATTTCCAGTAAGAGGGCCAGGTATGGGTTAAAACAAAATAAACTTTGCAAAAGAGCCACAGGATAAGTGTATGCCTTTCGTGTGTATGAAGGCAAAGATTCCCAGCTCCAGCCCCACTGTGTGTGATTGCCTGCCACTTGGACTGATCTTTTGCCCTTCTACTTTAGTACACAGGGGTCTCATATACTGTATGTGAGGGGTTTCAGAATAGTGTTTCCCAGAACAGGCTCTGGAGTCAAAGGCTTAAAAGAGATTTGTGTGGGAAAAAGCCTCCTCCCCTGTCACCATTTTTTTCTGACAGCTTGATGGCCCTTCATGCTGCCTGGAACAATACTTTGGCTGTGCTGATCATATCACTGCCTGTAATGACCTAGGACTTTATGGACCACGTTTCTTTCTGGTGCCTGGACCAATACTTTGGCTATATTGACCATATCTCTGCCTGCTGCCTGTACTGACTATGGACAGTATTGCTGCCTGGATGATTCCCTTTGCTGCTGCTGACCACATCTTTGCCTGCTACCATGACCAATGCTTTGTCTGTGCTGACAGTATCTCTGCCTGCTGCCTGTACTTGCTATCGCTGACCACATCCCTGCCTGCTGCCCGGACTGATGCTCTCTGTGGAACACTGCACTACTAAAACCACAGGTAATCTTTTGTTTACCCTTTGCGCAGCAGAATATATTTTGGGGTGTAATTGGTATATATGAAGGGCCTTCAAAAATCCAATAGGTTGCCAGGAAATTAGATGTATAATGTATATTCCTAGAATGCCTAGAATGTGGCCAGACTGTGTAAAAGTCTCACATATGTGGTATCGTCATACTAAGGAAAGGTAGCAGAATGTATTTTGGGGGTGTAATTTTTGCTATGTACATGCTTTGTGTTGGAAAGATCGTGTAAATTGACAACTTAGGGTTTTGACAACTTTCACGTTTTCCAAAAACTTGTGGGAAAAAAATGACATGTTCAAAAGACTCATAATATTTCATAGAATATACCTTGGCTGTCCACAATGGGGTCATTTTGTGGGCGTTTCCATTGTTTTGGTGCTCCAGGGCCTTAAGAAGCGTCATAAAATTAGATGCGTCATTTATTCTCCTAGAACACCTGGAGGTGCTACTTGGTTGCTGGGCCTCTGTATGTGGCCAGGCTTTGAAAAAGTCTCACACATATGGTATCGCCATACTCAGGAGGAGTAACAGAATGTAGTTTGGGGTGTAATTTTTGCTATGTACATGTTATGTGTTAGAAATATTGTATAAATGGACAACTTGTGTAAAAAAAAATGTTTTATTTTCTTCCCACGTTTTCCAAAAACGTATGGAAAAAAATGACATGTTCAAAAGACTCATAATGCCTCATAGATTATACGTTGGGGTGTTTGCTTTCCAAAATAGGGTCATTTTGTGTGTGTTTTCATTGTCCTGGTGCTCCAGGGCCTTCAAAAGTGTGATAGGTCGTCATGAAATTAAATGTGTAATTTATGCTCCTAGTATGCCTGGAGGTACTACTTTGATGTTGGGCCTCTGTATGTGGCCAGTCTCACATATGTGGTATTGCCATCCTCGGTAGGAGTAGCAAAATGTATTTTGTGGTGTAATTGCAATTATGCATATGCTGTTTATGAGAAATAACTTGTTAAGACAATTTTGTGTAAAATATATATGTATATATATATATATATATATATCTTCTTTTTTACAAGAATTTGGGGGAAAAAGTGACAACAAAAAAAATCAGCATCCTTCTTACTAAATACCTTGGATCGTCTACTTTCCAAAAAGGGGTAATTTAAGGGGTATTTGTACCGTCCTGGCTTGTTTCTCAAGAAATTAGGTAGGCCATCAGTACATCAGGTGTGATCAATTTTCAATGATTAGCACCATAGCTTGTAGACTCTATAACGTTCACACAGACTACATAATTAACACGAATGTGGGCTTTTTTTTTTACCAAAGATGTGTAGCAGTATAAATTTTGGCCTAAATTTACAAAGAAAAATTACTTATTTGCAAAATGTTCTAATAGAAATACATTTTTTCCCCCAAATCTTTGCTTTTTTTCGCTTATATCAGAAAAAAAAAAACAGTGGTGATTAAATACCACCAAAAGAAGGCTCTATTTGTGTGAAGAAAATTATAACATTTTTGTTTAGGTACAATGTAACATGACTGAGTAATTATCATTCATAATGTTAGAGCACTGAAAGCTAAAACTTGGTCTGGGTAGGAAGGGGTATAAGTGTCCTGTATTGAAGCGGTTAAAAGATCTGCTTCCCGTTGAGCAGTGTTTTACCGTTTTTTTTTCTGCATTGGTAAATGGCAGTACCCGGCTGCCCATGCCCTTTTTTTAACAAAGCTTTCTAATAAGCCTCAAAAAGGCTACAAAACAATAACAAGATTTGGCTCCTAAAGACTTCAGTGGAGTTTGGTGCAGTGTTTGGGGTTTGCACACTTTCCGTCAAGTTTGTCCAACATCCAGCAATCCAAACTATGCCAGGTCACTCATCCCCTTTGCCAGGATATTAATTAAAGTGACCCAGGCATTAAAAACCGCCCTCAAACAGAGCTGCTTGCAAAAAAGAGACCATGAAGGACTTATCTTTTTAAGAGTGGTGTTTTGTAACCCTTTTTGGGGATTTTTTTTTTGCAGAGTCATTTTAAAGTCCTAATTTATCAAGATGTAAGTACAATTATATATAAATGCATATATTCCTCGCCTAATTTCTCAAGGCAATTACTGCCACTTTGATATATGAGGACCTGACTGACATAGTTTTACTAATGTCATAGCTGCTGTAACATAATGATTTTAGATTTTCCCATTTTCTAGAACCAAAATGATCCAGGGAGTAAAAATATAGGGCCAGATTCACAAAGCACTTACTCCGGAGTATCACGAGTTAGGCACACGTAAGTCTAAAAATGCACACACTTATCTATGCACCGTATCCCCAAAACGATATACGCCTGAAATCCACATTTTTTAGACCAACGTAATTTGGATAGACCGGCACAGCGTGTGTGCAAAACTGCACTAGACACACCATTGATTTGCTATGCAAATATGCAAATGAGGGAGATACGCCGATCCACAAAAGTAAGTTTGTGCGGTGCAGTCTACACGATGTGCTTATCAGCTGCACGGCCGGTCTAAGATTAGACCAAATAAAAGCAGGTTTAAAATTAGACAATCCGTCTACATGTCAGCAAAAGCAACACCATTAGGGACGAGCTGAGCAGCCACACTTGCAGGACATTAATCTGTATGCCAACATGCCAGGGGCATCCTTGCTCATAGCTATACTACTGACTGTAGATGAGCGCAGAAGGAGGAGTGCACGGAGGAGGGCACGGGAGAGGATCTTTGTCAGGTATATCCGTGGGGTGAGCCCAATGGTAATAGGCCCCCCTTTTGGCTGGAATTGGGGTGTCTCTAGAGTCTAATAGTCTAATAGGTAGGAATCCCTACTAGTGTGGTTGATTACACTAGTAACCACACTAGTAGGGATTCCTACCTATTAGACTCTAGAGACACATTTTTTTCTTTGTTTTATATGGTTTAGGGTGCATCGGTCACAACTGGCATCCTTATAGCAGGATAGGATCATTTTACTTTAGCAATCTTTGGGCCTGCTGGCCTGCACAGGCTCCTGACCTAATTAATCCACCTTTACTCAATTTCACTGAAATTAGTGGAAACTGAGGAACCAACATCTACCCTCCTATTAACACAGGGTATCTCTCCAATTGCACCCTAATTCCAGCCAAAAGGGGGGCCTATTACCATTGGGCTCACCCCACGGATATACCCGACAAAGGTATTAATTTAGCAGCGCCATTTCCCTTTCTACTATCCATATTTATATTAGCTCCCCACATAGGGATCCTACTGGGAGGCAACAGCTACTTTATTCACCATAGCGCGGACTCCCCTGTTCATACACGGGAGAGGATCTGCCGACCGCCACTGGGCAAGGTACTGGCAACACTCCATTTCCTTGCCAGTGGCTCTTTTCACCCTAATGGGTAAATATATATTTTATATACATTTTTTTCTGTTTAGAATATATTTTATAATAATTAATATAATAAATATATATTTTAATTTTTTTTAACTAATATTAATTTACTAATTTTAATATTATTATAATTATCTTATTTAATAATATATATATGTATATATATATACAGTGCGGAAAATAAGTATTTGAACACCCTGCTATTTTGCAAGTTCTCCCACTTGGAAATCATGGAGGGGTCTGAAATTGTCATCATAGGTGCATGTCCACTTTGAGAGACATAATCAAAAAAATAAATTCCAGAAATCACAATTTATGAATTTTTAACTATTTATTTGTATGATACAGCTGCAAAGAAGTATTTGAACACCTGTCTATCAGCTAGAATTCTGACCCTCAAAGACCTGTTAGTCTGCCTTTAAAATGTCCACCTCCACTCCATTTATTATCCTAAATTAGATGCACCTGTTTGAGGTCATTAGCTGCATAAAGACACCTGTCCACCCCATACAATCAGTAAGAATCCAACTACTAACATGGCCAAGACCAAATAGCTGTCCAAAGACACTAGAGACAAAATTGTACACCTCCACAAGGCTGGAAAGGGCTACGGGGAAATTGCCAAGCAGCTTGGTGAAAAAAGGTCCACTGTTGGAGCAATCATTAGAAAATGGCAGAAGCTAAACATGACTGTCAATCTCCCTCGGACTGGGGCTCCATGCAAAATCTCACCTTGTGGGGTCTCAATGATCCTAAGAAAGGTGAGAAATCAGCCCAGGACTACACTGGAGGAGCTGGTCAATGACCTGAAAAGAGCTGGGACCACCGTTTCCAAGGTTACTGTTGGTAATACACTAAGACGTCATAGTTTGAAATCATGCATGGCACGGAAGGTTCCCCTGCTTAACCACTTGTCATCTGCCCGCCGTCAATTGACGGCGGGCAGACGACTCCATTGTTCTGACATCACGTCATATGACGTGATGTCCCTTTAAAGCCGCGGGCGGGCGCGCGCGCGTCGCCGGCGGCGCGCGCGCGCACCCGCCGCTCCGCGGGGATCCCGTGCGAGTGCCCGGCGGCAACGATCGCCGCCGGGCACACGCGATTGCTCTGTAAGTGAGCTGGGACGTGCAGCTCTGTATGTAAACACAGAGCTGCACGTCCTGTCAGGGAGAGAGGAGATCGATTGTGTCCCTTGTACATAGGGACACAATCGGTCACCTCCCCCAGTCACCCCCCCCTCCCCCTACAGTTAGAACACTCATAGGACACACATTTAACCCCTTCCCCGCCCCCTAGTGGTTAACCCCTTCACTGCCAGTCACATTTATACAGTAATCAATGCATATTTATAGCATTTTTCACTGTATAAATGTAAATGGTCCCCAAAAATGTCAGAAAAGTGTCCGAAATGTCCGCCATAACGTCGCAGTCCCAATAAAAAAATCGCAGATCGCCGCCATTAATAGTAAAAAAAAAAAAAAAAAAAAAATGCCATAAACTATCCCCTATTTTGTAAACGCTATAAATTTTGCGCAAACCAATCGATAAACGCTTATTGCATTTTTTTTTTACCAAAAATATGTAGAAGAATACGTATCGGCCTAAACCGAGGGAAAAAAAAAAATTTTTATATATTTTTTGGGGTTATTTATTATAGCAAAAAGGAAAAAATATTGCATTTTTTTAAAAATTGACGCTCTATTTTTGTTTATAGCGCAAAAAATAAAAACCGCAGAGGTGATCAAATACCACCAAAAGAAAGCTCTATTTGTGGGGAAAAAAGGACGCCAATTTTGTTTGGGAGCCACGTCGCACGACCGCGCAATTGTCAGTTAAAGCGACGCAGTGCCGGAAGCTTATATTTTGTCTGGGCAGGAAGGGGGTCAAGGTGCACAGTAGGTAAGTGGTTAAACCAGCACTTGTCAAGGCCCGTCTTAAGTTTGCCAATGACCATTTGGATGATCCAGATGAGTCATGGGAGAAAGTCATGTGGTCAGATGAGACCAAAATAGAACTTTTTGGTCATAATTCCACTAACCGTGTTTGGAGGAAGAAGAATGATGAGTACCATCCCAAGAACACCATCCCTACTGTGAAGCATGGGGGTGGTAGCATCATGCTTTGGGGGTGTTTTTCTGCACATGGGACAGGGCGACTGCACTGTATTAAGGAGAGGATGACCGGGGCCATGTATTGCGAGATTTTGGACAACAACCTCCTTCCCTCAGTTAGAGCTTTGAAGATAGGTCGAGGCTGGGTCTTCCAACATGACAATGACCCGAAGCACACAGCCAGGATAACCAAGGAGTGGCTCTGTAAGAAGCATATCAAGGTTCTGGCGTGGCCTAGCCAGTCTCCAGACCTAAACCCAATAGAGAATCTTTGGAGGGAGCTCAAACTCCGTGTTTCTCAGCGACAGCCCAGAAACCTGACTGATCTAGAGAAGATCTGTGTGGAGGAGTGGGCCAAAATCCCTCCTCCAGTGTGTGCAAACCTGGTGAAAAACTACAAGAAACGTTTGACCTCTGTAATTGCAAACAAAGGCTACTGTACAAAATATTAACATTGATTTTCTCAGGTGTTCAAATACTTATTTGCAGCTGTATCATACAAATAAATAGTTAAAAAAATCATACATTGTGATTTCTGGATTATTTTTTTTTGATTATGTCTCCCACAGTGGACATGCACCTACGATAACAATTTCAGACCCCTCCATGATTTCCAAGTGGGAGAACTTGCAAAATAGCAGGGTGTTCAAATACTTATTTTCCGCACTGAATATATATATATATATATACACACCGTCACGACACAAACCTCCAAACAGCAACAGACAACTAAATAAAAGCACCTTGCCTCAGGAAGGAAAAAAAATTGGATGTACTTTTGCAATGGAAGGGCATTTCTCTCGGTCTATTTAAGCACTGTGTATAGCTCACTAAGTCTGACGGGCCTAGTTCCTATCTAACTGATTGCGCCGTGCCGAGTTTTGAGCATGCTCAGAGAGGTGCTGACCATGGTCTGCTTCATGTGCACATGCCCAGTCTGGCCGGCCCTTCATTTGCATGGGGTCACGGCTCATTTCAATGGAACACACCCACGTCCTTCCCACTTTGAATTACACCGCCTTACACCTCGGAATTTACATTGCACCGGTGCAAATTTGGCCGAAAATACTACGAGGATACGGTACTTGCGCCTCGAAATTAAGCCGGTCTAACTTAAAGGAGTTGCACTACGCCGGTCCAAAAATGCGCCGATGTACATGAATCTGGCCCATACAGTAGGGTCAAAACAGTATTTTCTTGTTTTTAGTAAGGAATAAAATCTACCTGGTTATTTTTTGTTGTTTTTGTTTTATGCTGTCTATGTCCTGTTGAGCAGATTTAGCATCACTTTCTAACTTGGACAAACAACAGGAAACAAGAGAAAAACTCTTCAATATTTCCATTGTAATTTTTGCCCTCTAGTCCTTTTCTGGTAACAATGGTAAAAATTGAAGTTTCCCATCACTCTTTGTATTTTGACAATGGTTATCAAGACACTTAGGCCTCGTACACACGATCAAATCTGTCCGCTGGAAACGGTCCGCTGGACCGTTTCAGCAGACAGATTCGATCATGTGTACGGCCGAGCCGACGGATTTGGCCACCCGACAGATTTCAAAGCATGCTTTGAAATCTATCGGGTGGGAATCCGCCCGCCCGACATGTCTGCTGGTTAGTACACTTACCAGCAGACATGTCGTCCCGCACCGCCGCCGAATGGATTCGGCGCATGCGCGGAAGTGTTTTACTTCCTAGTGCGGTGACGTGGCGGCGTCAACGTCACCGCCACATCACCGACACGTCAGCGCGCTCTCTGCTGGCGGGGATTTTGGTTTGCTCGTGTGTACACGCGAGCAAACCAAAATCCCAGCAGACAGATTTGTTCAAATCTGTCGGAAGGACAGATTTGAACAAATCTATTGCCTCGTGTGTACGAGGCCATATAGATGCTGAATCTCCACAGCAGGGCACAGACAGCAGTACTGTACAATACTATACAAATCTATACAATACTAGCAACTGACTTTAGATACAGTGCCTTGAAAAAGTATTCCCACCCCTTGAAGTTTTCCAAATTTTTTCATGTTACAACCAAAAAGGTAATTGATTTTTTGTGATAGACCAACACAAAGTGGCACATAATTGTGAAGTGGAAGGAAAATGATAAATGTTTTTTAATATTTTTTTTTACAAATAGATATGTGAAAAGTGTGGCGTGCATTTGTATTCACCCCCCCCCCCCCCCCGAGTCAAACTTTGTAGAACCACCTTTCATTGCAATTACAGCTGCAAGTCTTTTTGGGGTATGTCTGTACCAGCTTTGCACATCTAGAGTGAAGTTTTGTCCATTCGTCTTTGCAAAATATCTCAAGCTCTGTCAGATTGGATGGAGAGCTTCTGTGAACAGCAATTTTCAAGTCTTGCCACACATTCTCAATTTGATTTAGGTCTGAACTTTGACTGGGCCATTCTAATACATGAATCTGCTTTAATCTAAACATCCCATTGTAGCTCTGGCTGTATGTTTAGGATTGTTGTCCTGCTGGAAGGTGAACCTTCACCCCAGTCTACCCCAGTCTCAAGTCTCTTGCAGACTATAACAGGTTTTCTTCTAAGATTGCCCTGTATTTGGCTCCATCCATCTTCCCACCAACTCTTACCAGCTTCCCTGTCCCTGCTGAAGAAAAGCATCCTTACAACATGATGCTGCCACCACCATTTTTCACGGAGGGGATAGTATATTTAGGTCGATGTGCAATGTTAGTTTTTTGCCACACAGTGTTTTACTTTTAGACAAAAAAGCTCAATTTTGCTTGCACCTTCTTTCACATGTTTGCTGTGTCCCTCACATGGCTTCTCGCAAACTGCAAAAAGGACTTATTATGGCTTTCTTTCAACAATGGCTTTCTTCTTGCCACCCTACTGTAAAGGCCAGATTTGTGGAGTGCACGACTAATTATTGTGCTGTTGACAGATTTTCCCACCTCAGCTGTGGATCTCTGTCGCTCCTGAAGGCAATTGGTTCCACTAGATTTTAGTTAGGGGTATCAAAGTAAAGGGGGTTGAATAAAAAGGCATGCCACACTTTTCAGATATTTGTAAAAAAAATGAAAACCATTTATCATTTTTCTTCCACTTCACAATTATGTGCCACTTTGTGTTGGTCTATCACATAAAATCCCAATAAAGTACATTTACGTTTTTGGTTATGACAAAATGTGGAAAATTTCAAGGGGTATGAATACTTTTTCAAGGAGCTGTACACATCAAGGGAGATTTCTATCGAATAGAAAATTACTGGTCTGATTGTGACTCCTTCTGGTTTTAAAATCATTTGACCCCACCTACTTTTGTCTCCTTGTAAACAATTGCTGCTAATATGCTAATATTAGGCTGAAAATCTACTATTGATTGCAATGATTCCTATACAAAATTACAACTAACAATGTAGTTGTTCATGTTACATCATCACAACCTTTCTAGTTTCACTTGTAGTTTTGAGTGGGGATTTTCGTGTAGTTCCTAATTTAGGTAGGCATATCTACTAATGTTGAAATGTCTTCTTATTGAGTTTATGGGGTGTGGTCCAGTATTTTGTTCCATGTTAGTGGTGTCTCCAAAATGATCACCAAAGTCCAGTGTAGGAAACACATTTTGCCCATTGTTTGATACAGGGTTTCTCAACTAAAGTTCCATAAAACCCTAAGGGTTCCTTGGGCAATGAAGGGTGTCTAAATCCTGCTAACCATTGATATAATTATATATTTAGCTGTGTGTAATGGGGGGGGGGTATCTTTCTCTCACTGACCAATATAATAATGGGTTATTTTCCCAAAGGGGGCACTACAATTTTCACAATTAATGTTTCCTTTCAGGCCTTTATTATTATTTGTTCCATTTTATAATTGTTACTGAAACATTTTTTTTATTATAGAGCAAGGGAGTGTTAAATAACTATGTGCTCTGGGTGACAAATATGCTAGATACGCTATTTTTTATACTTTCATATATTATTACATTTACAACTTACAATGTGCCGTGAGCTAGAAATTTAGCAAGGGTTCCCTGTGACATGAAAATTATTTAAAGGGTTCCACTGTATAAAAAATGTTGAGAAATGCTAGTTTAAAGTATAGTTCTTGCTCTAGTGTCTTGTTATTAACACTAAAGTGAACCTATTCTCACACAGAGAATATTCCACTCTTAACCCCCCTGGTGGTATTCCCGAGTCTGACTCAGGGTTACATTTTTGTGCTGCGATCGGTAACCCCGAGTCAGACTTAGGCTTGCCTCGCAGCATCCACAGACAAGGTTTACTTACCTTGTTCCTGGATCCAGCGATACATCCGTGCTGTGTGAGCGAGTGGGTGCTCGCTCGATTCACACAGTGCCTCTGTGTGCCGTCGATCTCCGTTCCCTGCGACGTTACGACGCACGGGAGCGGAGAACGGCACCAAATTCAAAAACGTAAACAAACACATTACATACAGTATACTGTAATCTTATAGATTACAGTACTGTATGTAAAAAATACATACTCCTTTGTCCCTAGTGGTCTGCCCCGTGCCCTACATGTTGTTTTATATAATAAAAACTGTTCTTTCTGCCTGCAAAATGTAGATTGTCCATAGCAACCAAAAGTGTCCCTTTATGTCAAAAATGGTTTTAGATCAGCTAGAAAACAGCGATAATAAATTATAATCACTTACAGAATTGAGCGATAGCGATTTGTGGGGAAATTCGTCATAAAAAAATAAAAGTAATGACAGTGACAATTCTGCAACTGAGCAAATTTCAGTGATTTTGAGTTGATTACATTATTGAATAATTTGTATTATAATTATATTATTATTTGTTATAATTATTTATAATTATTTATTATATTATCATTTATAATTTTTTTTTTTTTTTTTATTTCATACCCGGGATGCCTTGTTTGGTCAGATTTAAGTGAGTTATTCCTAAGAATTACAAGCCTACAGTATAAAACGCCTAATTTCCTTGCAAATAATGGTACCGCTTTCAGCACCTAAAATCATAAAGAATCATACCGCCAGGGAGGTTAAAGCGGGATTCCAAGCATAGTTTTTTTTTTTGCAATCCACAATACATTACATTCAATATTCTTTTACAATTATCAAAAAAAAACACGATCGGTACATAAAACAGTGTAAACACTTATCCATGTTAGCTGTGGGTATGAGAAGCCCAGTTCCTGTGTCTTCCTGGATTTCTCTAAAGATGTTCATGCTGGGATTTTTAGACACAGTAATGCCCAGAGACTCCTGGGAAATTAGTGTCATCATTTCCCAGGAGGCAATGGAGTCTTAGGACAGGAAGTTGAACCACTGCAGACTAGGAACTAGGCAGATTAAGAAATTTGCCTAGTAACAGCCATATACAAGTAAGTAAAAAATATTTTTTTAAGATTTTTTTTTTTTTTACATTAAAGGCAAGCTGTTAATAAAAAGTTTGGCCCAGATTCAGGTACATCTGCGCATTATTGGACTGGCGTAGCGCGCTTGAAGGAGACCATGGTCAGCTCCGCTCTGCGCATGCTCACAACTCGGGAGCGGCGCAATCAGTGAAATTGGAAGTGGACCCGGGCAACTTAGTGAACTACGCAAACAGCAAAAAAAAAAAATCTCCCGTGCCCTCCTCAGTGCCCTCCTCAGTGCCCTCCTCCTTCTTTGTTCATCTAAAGTCAGTAGTATAGCTATGTGCGACGATGCCCCTGGCATGTTGGCATACAGATTGTTGTGCAACACGTGTGACTGCTGAGCTCCTCACTAACAGTGTTGCTTTATCTAACAAGTAGACTTGTTTTCTCTTTTTAGACCAGCTTTTATATGCTCTAATTTTAGACAGGACATTTTGCTATTGCGCACACTGCGTCGCCTGCACTGCCCCAACGTTCTTTTGTGGATCCCCGTAAGTCCCTCATTAGCATATTTGACTAGCAAATCAATGGTCTGTCTAGCGCACTTTTGCGCGGACGGATGCGCCAGTCTAACGAAATTACGCGGGACAAAAAAAAGTAGATTTTTTGCGTATCTCGTTCTGGGGATGCCGCGCATCGAAACGCACGCGCACATTTCGACTTACGCACGCGCATCTCCTGTTGCGCAGGCGTAATTGCTCTGTGAATCTGGTCCTTTGTTTTTAGGGTGGAACTCTGTTTTAAGATGGCTAACAGGAAGCACAGTTACTGAACAACTGTGAGGAAGTTTATACAATGAGAAAATATGGCTGCCCTATGTATAATATATATATATAATTTTTTTGTGACAAACTGAATTATTTGAATTTTATGTCATTCTTTATTTTATATATAGTTACACTTTAACATAGGAGCTAAGAAGTGAAATAAAAACAAATGTTTATGGTACTTTTTGCTGTTCTTTTTCAGGTGGAGAAGGAGGACAATCAAACCAAGAGAATCAACAGGAAAATCATGAGAAATCTCGATGTCAGTCTTGTACGTCAACTTTCCTTAAAGTCTTCTGGGGCTTTCTGATAATCTTATCAGTTTCATCCTCTTGGGTTGGAACCACACAGATAATAAAGATCACATACAAGAACTTTTACTGCCCATTCTTTATGACATGGTTCTCAACCAACTGGAATATTATGTTTTTCCCAGTGTACTACTCGGGTCATCTAGCAACAGCACAAGAGAAACAGTCGCTAATACAAAAAATTAGGTATGAGTTCACATTTTACTCCAGTGAATGAATATGAAAATATTATGTGAGATGCCCCTGGGTCTCCAATTCTAGTATAATTTTAATACTAAAACAATATAGTATGTGATCATTATACTGTGCCTACTTCCAATGAAAAAGGGTTCTCTAGGACGGCAAAAAACGCTTGCCACTTTTTACATTATTGTTCCAAACTATAGATTCCCTGTGTGTTATGGAGCAAATTATGAAGTCTTCATGGACACATTGGTTCTGTAACCAATGAATGAACGATGGACAACATTTCTTGAAAGCATAGATTCCAGCTTAGAGTTCATAGAACAGCCAAAAAACACAAAATAAACCAAACAATAAACAGCCTTTATAGCTATATACGAATTGGATATAGATTTGGGGAACTATCTGAGATATATTAGTTGTCTTGGGAGGATAGATTTTCTTTAATTCCAGTTTATTACATTTTTTGTTGTAACATTTGCTGGTACATGAAGCATAACAAAAGGTAATTGGGTAATTCCCCACTCTGTAAATATTATCGAAGTATAACTGCCCTAGTAGGCATGTAATGAGACAGTCAAGAGTCAAACAAATGTTCAGTATGAAGCCTCTCAAATATGCCATATCCTAAAAACATACAAAACATGAAAAGTCATTCACATGGAGAGGGCACATGGAGAAAGCAATATAAATACCTCTCTTGGGCGGACAGTTAACAATAATATGACTGTGACCAGACAAGCATGTGGAATTTCTAATGGGTGTTTAGCATCCAGAAAACGTGGATAAGAAATAAAAGTCACATTGTAGAACCAAAGAATGGAGAGAGAGAGAGAAGAAAAGGAAAATGCCAAACCCAAGCATTTGGGGAAGAAAGAAGTTGGGTATCCAAAAAATGATGGCAAGTATTATGAGAGGGATATCAGAGGTAAGGGGCAAATTTCCTAGGAGATCAGCAAATGGAATCCACCTCACAGGCCCACTCAACAAAGAACGAAGCCTGTGGTTTACGCCATGTACTAGTGACCGTTTGTGCGGAAGCCAAGAAGTGTCGGAGAAGACATTTTGTTTATAGGATCCAGGCACCACTGATTACAGAGTAATAGGAGGAGAATTAGTGATTCTGTACCCAACTAAATCATAGTAGAGGTAAAGTATTTTGTCCCAGAAAGGAGTTTTGAGTGGGCAGATACTGAAGATATGAGTCAATCTGGGGCCTGCAACCAACTTCAACAGGTGTTCAGAATTCATGGGTCTATTTTGTCTAGAGTACCAAAGGGTGAGGATTTTATAGTTGCACTCCTGTGCTCTAGAACAGTGGTCATCAACCTTGTTCTGCAGGGCCCACTAACAGGCCAGGTTTGCAAGATAACTGAAATACAGCACAGGTGATATCATTTGCTGCTCTAGTGATTGCAGTATTCTAGTCTGCATCTCCCCAAGGTAATACATAAAACCTGGCCTGTTAGTGGGCCCTGCATGAATGGTTGATGACCACTGCTCTAGAAGATATGGAAGTCTTATAAGTAAACATTAGTATCTTGTCCCAGTCAAAGGCCCAGATTCACAGAGCGATTACGCCTGCGCAACAGGAGATGCGCGTGCGTAAGTCTAAATGTGCGCGTGCGTTTCGTTGCGCGGCATCCCCAGAACGAGATACGCAAAAAATCGACTTGTTTTTGTCCCGCGTAATTTCGTTAGACTGGCGCATCCGTCCGCGCAAAAGTGCGATAGACACACCATTGATTTGCTAGTCAAATATGCTAATGAGGGACTTACGGGGATCCACAAAACAACGTTGGGGCAGCGCAGGCGACGCAGTGTGCGCAACAGCAAAATGTCCTGTCTAAAATTAGAGCTGATAAAAGCTGGTCTAAAAAAAGTCTACTTGTTAGATAAAGCAACACTGTTAGTGAGCAGCTCAGCAGTCACACGTGTTGCTCAACAATCTGTATGCCAACATGCCAGGGGCATCGTCGCGCATAGCTATACTACTGACTTTAGATGAACAAAGAAGGAGGAGGGCACGGAGGATGGCACGGAGGATGGCACGGGAGAGGATATACCGTACCCACATAGACCTGTTTGGCATGAGTGATTCTGAGGTGTATCGCATCTTCAGATTCACCCCTCATGCCATCCTGGAATTAACCACAACCCTGCAGGATGACATCACCAGCCCAACACACCGCTCACATGCAGTGCAGCCACTGGTCAAGGTACTGGCAACACTCCATTTCCTTGCCAGTGGCTCTTTTCAGCGTACAAGTGGAGTGGTGGCTGGGATGTTACAGTCCTCCATGAGCACATGTGTGCACCAGGTTGTCCCTGCAATCCTCAGACGCATGGCTAACCAAATCATCAAACCCACCACTGAGGACCTGCGGCTGAAGGCAATGACAGATTTCTACAGAATTGCCAGATTCCCACGCACTGTGGGGGCCATTGATTGCACACATGTGGCACTCCAGCCCCCCCAGGAGACAGAGCACATGTACCGCAATCGGAAGCATTGGCATTCCATCAATGTACAGGTGATAGTCGATGCCCAAGGCCTCATATGGCACGTCCGTGCCAAACACCCAGGGTCCAGCCATGACAGCTACATATACAATCAATGCCACATCCGATTGGAATTCGATCAGAACGTGTATGGGGACACCTGGCTGGTTGGTGAGTGACATGGGTGGCAGGCATGACTATCCCCTCCCATGATGCACATCACAAGGGGCACATGCATGACTAACATCCTCCTGTCTTTTCCCTTCCAGGTGACTCTGCATATCCACTGGGACCCCATCTCATGACTCCTATCCGGAACCCCCAAACTCCAGGAGAGGAAAGATACAATCAAGCACATGCTCAAACACGAGCAGTGGTGGAGCGCACCTTTGGCATCCTAAAGTCACGTTTCCGATGCCTGGATAAGTCTGGGGGTACCCTCTTGTACTCCCCAAACTTTGTGTGCCAGATTATCGGTGCATGTTGCATGCTGCACAACTTTGCAGAAAGAAAGGGCCTGCAGATTGACCTACGTGATGACCTGACCCCTCAACCAGACAATCCCCCCCTAACCGAGGTTAACCCGTCTTCTGAGGGAAGAGCAGCCAGGAGACAGCTCACATTGGGCATCTTTGCACGTTAAACATACACATTAATCATGGCACAATGAGAATGCATGCATGCACACCACTGTGGTCCCTAGCACACACACCCCACATCCACATCAAATTGGATTGGCACCAGTCCACCATGCTGGACTTGTGAGCAGCAACGCCACGCCAAGGCTCCATTATGTCACTGTACATTCATACACCATTCACACGGACCTGGGGATCACTTCTCCCTGGTCCTGAGGAACCCTTCTCCACCAAAATTGAGGGTGACACCCCTTTTCCGGCAGGAATGTCACCCCCACATTCACACAGCATTCACAACCCAAAAAAAAAAAAATGACCTGCAAAATCAAAAAATTTCCAGCAAAAAATAAAAAATAAAAACACAAAAAAAAAAAACATTTGAAAAAAAAAAAACATTTGAAAAAAAAAAAAACATTTGAAAAAAAAAAATTTGGGGGAAAAACAAATTACTGCCCTCTGCGTGAGCCACGCCTGGGGCGCCCCCGGCCACGGCCCCGGCTTCTCAGGGGAGACTCATGGGGAAGGGGTAAAACCGGGGAAGGAGGATCAGCCCCTGATCTCTGCCCACCTGGTGGCCTGCCCTCCAAGGCCACGGCAATTCTGTCCAGGGCAGCACCAACTGTTGCCGTGTTGGCCTGGATAGCCAGGGTAAGGGCCCTCACATCCTGCCCAACGCCTGCTGATGTCGTCTGCAGTTCATTTAGGCAGGTTGTGAAAGCCCGGGAGTGGGAGTCCAGGTTCCCCAGCGTATCCTTGATGGAGGACAGGCTCTCCTCCATCCGCACCAATGTCTGGCTGACCTGTCCCAGATGGCGGGTCTGGAGGAACTGGTCCCTTCTCAGGGTGGCGGGCAGGAGATCGGCCAACCCCCTGGTGGTCTGGGAAGACATCCTGCCTCCAGCTGATGCTTGTGGCCGGGGAGAAGGGGAGGCCCTTGTGAGGGGAGCCATGTTGGGGGAGGAGGGGGGAGGGCTCCCCCTTAGGGAGGCCGGCCTGCTGGCAGCCAGAGGGGAGGAGTCCTCAAAACCCAAACGTCCAGTGCCTGACATGGACTCCTCCTCCTCATGATTCTCCTCCTCCTCATGATTGTCCTGCTCCTCATGATTGTCCTGCTCCTTTTGAACCTCCTCCGCGGACTCCGGCCTTGTTGGGGGGGCCTCATTAGGCTGCTGTCCTGGGGTTGGTGCGGTCAGGCCAGATGGCCCTGCACCCTCCTGCACATCTGTGGATGACACAAAACATTCACAGGTTGGAGGATCCACACACTTGCCACATATTCCCTTTCACCCCCTCCCCCACACATGCTACACACCTGATATTAAAAAAGAAAACAACTTACCTGGCACCACGGGCTGGGGACTGGAGTCAAAGCCGGGCAGGCCCTCAACTTCATGCCGATGAAAGGTCAGGGCCACCGCACGCTCCTCCGCTGTCAGGCTAATACGGCATGGTGGGCCCCCTCCTGTGCCCCTGGCATGGGCATGCATTCTGGCCAACTTCTTTTTGACCAGACGCCGGAGGTCATTGATTTTTTTGTCAATCCCAGACCTGGTCCGTGTCTCCCCCTGCCCCGCAGAATTCACCTGGTCAGTGATCCTATCCAATACCTCCCTCCTCCTGGCCGGGGTGGTGTTGGCACTCTCTGGGCCGTGGAGGTAACGCCCATACTCGCTAATGGCCCGGGCAAGAATCTGTTTTTCCACAACTGTAAAATTAAGCTTTCGTTTTCTCTCAGTCATCCTTCTAAAAAAAAACAGTCCCAGTCAACAAAATTCACGCACACAAACAAGCACAACCAATCACAAAAAAACACACACACAGAGAGAAAACTACTCACCAAGAAACAGTCCCCAAAAAACAAAAAAAAAATACAGCAGGAAAAGAAACAAAAAGAAATATATCAATCAAACAAACAGTCTCTCAAACACTTATCAAAAACCACTTTCAAAAATCTAACAACAACCACTTGATCACACAGAACACTAATCTGACAACTACAAAACACACCGCAACGAACAACAGGAACAAAAGCACTTGGTTAAATGGGAAGGGACAAAGGGATGTACTTTTGCAAAGGAAGTGCGTTTGTGTGTGTCTATTTATACTGTTCGCGTAGTTCACAACGTTGCCCTAGTCCATTTCCAATTTCACTGATTGCGCCACTCCCGAGTTGTGAACATGCGCACATCGGAGCTGACATGGTCTCGTTCAAGCGCGCATGCGCGAGCCGGCCGGCCCTTCATTTGCATGGGGTCACGGCTCATTTCAATGTAACACGCCCACGTCCCTCCCAATTTGTATTACTCCTCCTTACGCCTCTGGAAAAACGTTACGTATGCGCAATTTCCTGCGCAAAAGCTACGAGAATAGGGTGATTACGCGGCAAAATTGCGCACGTCTAACGTAAAGGCGGTGCGCTACGCCGGTCCAATAATGCGCAGATGTACGTGAATCTGGGCCAAAGTCTTCACTGGTGAAATTAAGTTCCTGCTCCCATTTGATGATAAATGGCAGGGCATGTGGTAGGGAGGCCTTCAACAAGACTTTATATACAGTATGCGGGATAAGGGGTGGGACAAGGGGTAGCCTGGAAAAGCAAGCACTCAAAGTCAGTGAGTGGTCTGGTTATGGCAGTTGTGGGCACACTAGTGGCGAGGTAATGTTGGAGTTGGGAGTGTTCCAGTCAAGCTCTAGCCTGGTTATGACAGGACAGCGGTGACAATAGAAGCAATGTACCTTTCCACAATATATGACAAAGCAAGTTTTTCTTCCCTTTTCCAGATAGGAAATGAAGGACACATTTTATTAAATGGAACCTGACATGAGAAGAATATATAGGTTGTGACCGCCTTTTGAAAACTGTAGTTGTGTAGTTCGTATGCTGACCCTCTGCCTTAAAGAGGAGTCCCCCCCTCCCCCCCCCAAAAAAAGCTACAAATGCTGACTGCTGACTTTTACTATTGGGACACTTACTTGTCCAGGCATCCAGCCTAAATCGGCTCTCAGTTGCTGGCATCGCCATTTTGGCTAAAGGGAACTGGCAGTGAAGCCTTGTGGCTTCACAGCCAGTTTCCTGCTGCACATGCACGAATTGTGCTGTGCTTTGTGAGTGGGCTGGCTGCAGGGGGAAGGAGGGGGCCGAACCTATGGCTCACTTCACCACAGCAAACTGAGCCAGAAGTGGGAGCGTGTACCTGTCAAAACCAGGCACCCACTCCCCCATAAGGTGTCAAATGTGGCGGTGGAGGGGGGAAGAGGCAGACAAGCGGAGCTTCCCTCTTTGGGTGGAGCTTCGCTTTGGGCTTCATTCACACTATGGCATTTTGTTTTGCGGGCAGTGTCACTGGACGAATTGCAGTAAAATCGCACAAACAGAATCGCGGGATGCCTGTCGCCCAAAAGCAATGGTGTGAATATAGCCTTAGTCCTTTGTGACTTAAGCCCCGTACACACGGCCAAGGTTCTCGGCAGAAACCAGCGAGAACCTCGCTGGGAGCCGCATTCTGCCGAGAACCTCGGCCGTGTGTACGCTCTCGGCGAGCCCCGCCCGTCGCGAAACCCGTCGAGCAAATAGAGAACAGGGTCTCTATTTGCTCGATGGCCCGTCGGGATGAATGGCTGGTTGCTTTTCCCGACGGGCGGGTCGCTGATTCTGACGGCCGGCAGAGAACCTCGACGGGCGGAACGATGTGTTCCGCCCGTCGAGTTTCTCTGCCGTGTGTACGTGGCCTTACAGACCCTAAGGCTCGGTTCACACTGGGGCGACTTGTTAGGTGACCTAATTGCCTGACAAGTCGTGCTCCATTCAGTGCAATGGAACCGTTGAGTCGCTCCGACTTAGAAAATGGTTCCTGCACTACTTGTGGGCGACTTCAGAGCGGCTTGCATTGACGTCTAATAAAGAAGTCGTTTGCAAACGGTGCTGAAGTCATGCTGCGTGAGGCGTCATCAAAGTCGGGCGACTTTGGAGCTACCCCAGTGTAAACAGAGCCTAACACCTATTCAGATTTGAAGTTCTGATATGCAAGAGGTTTATTTTGGATCAGTGAGATAGTCATCCAGTGGCACGACCATGTATTTTTTCTTTTTTTCCTATAGCAGTTGCTAACAGTGCATTTTTTATGGTCAAAATCTTCTGTGTTATCTTTTACTTAGACAAATAACCATTCTTTTTTTTTTTTCCAATTACCGGTTTTGAAATACATAATGCGATGTAGGGGGTCAAATTCAAGCACTTCGATTTCTTACAATTACAAAATACATTTAATGATGTATTAATGATTTCAGAGCTGCAATTATTTGTTTTGTTTATATCTGCCTGGAGTTTAGCTTTAGGGTGGAATAATTAGTAAGCTTACTAATACATGTGCATGAACATGCTTCTTTATCAAGGGATGCATTATTAGCAATCCATTATTAGTAAAAAGAGAGTACAATTTGTTAGTACATTTAAATCAAAACAATTTATAAAGGATGGGATGTTGCTCCCAGACATAAATAGTAGCGCTGCTTACAAGATAACTTTTAAAAAGGGGGGAATAGGGTTGGGACTTTGAATGAGGCATGTAATAGACACTACCACAGGCCTTCATTCCTGTAAATGTATAAAAAGGAGGGAGAGTTGGGACTTTGAATGATATGCGTTTTTAGCAGTATGCGATTAATTATATATAAGGAATATAAAAAATGTTTCCATAATAGCCAGGCTCAAAGTTACCAACCAAAAAAGCACTAAACCAATTTAATCTGTCTAACTGTATGTAATTAAAAACAGAGGTTTAGTTGCATGTATTTGCAAATACCTGGGTAAGCTGCAGGCCAACGTCAAATCACTCCGTGTACTGCAGCCCTAGCTATGATTTTTAAAGCCTCCTAAAGAGGAGCACAGGCATGCTAATCAATAGATAGGGGGCAGGTGATCACCTAAACGCGCTCCAACCTGCCCCCTATCTTAACAACTAAATTAACAACCCAAACGCCCAATAAAAAAAACTGTGACTCTTTCCATCGGATATTTCAAGGAATTCCATTGGAGTTTAGATAGAGAACATGTTATCTTTTACTCCGATGGGATTCCGTCGGAATTCTGATGTGAGTTTTGCCAGGCAATAGCCTGATCGTGTGTACAGGGCTTTACCGAATATTTCCAAGTAAACCAGCAAAGAAGGAATATCATAGAAAAAGAAATGCTATTGAATTGATGTCTGACAACAAAAAGATAGCAGAAAGCCATAGACATCAGGTGCCCTGATTGTAATGATGGTGAGATGTTCCTTTTGTGTATTACAAAGTGAAAACAACATTTAATAAGACCCCAGTAGACTGTAGGCCCAAGCAGTTTTCAAGGCCCTTGGCAGACCTTTACTTTGATTGTTAGCACTGTAAAGTTTGCTAGAACTTGCATTCCATCTGGAGTGCCCTTTCTACTTTGTCTGGTTCATGTTCATGCACCGAGCCCTGTTTATATATCACTGGTTCATAAGTGCTTTATCAATTTACTGTTGTGAAAAAACAGCCATATGGTAAGCTTTATTTTCCACCCAATAAATATTACATATTGACACTCCATTAGTAGACTCCTGCCATGCCCAAATGTCTATAACCACAGCAGTGTAGATTTTTTTTTAAAATATTTTCCATCTTCGGATTTATGTTTCGACTGTTAAGACTTTAAAGAGAATCTGTTAGGCCGCGTACACACGATGAGTCGCTCAAACTTGTTCGACGGACAGTTTAGAGCGGACATGTCTCATCGGATTTTGGTCCGATGGCGTGTACACACCATCGGATCAAAATCCCCGCCGGCAGACAGCACGGTGACGTGGCGGTGACGTTGACGCCGCCACGTCACCGCACCAGGAAGTAAAAAACTTCCACGCATGCGTCGCATCCATACGACGCTTGTGTGGGCAGATATGTCCGCTGGTTAGTGTACTAACCAGCGGACATATCCGACGGACATGTCGCCGGCGGACAAATTTTAAAGCATGCTTTTAAATTTGTCCGCCGGTCAGACATGTCCGCTAGCCCATACACACGATCGGATTTGTCCGCTGAACTGGTCCGTCGGACCAGTTTCAGCGGACAAATTTGATCGTGTGTACGCGGCCTTAGGGGACCTCTGCTGAAGAACTGTTTAAAGGGACACGGAACTCTGAGGAGGTGTCTCTCTGGGGTTGCTTGCAACATACAGGCATACCCCACTTTTAAGTACAAAATGGGGTTTATTTACTAAAGCTAAAAACTAAATCAGGCTCACTTCTGCATAAAAACCAATGAGCTTCCAGGTTTTATTACCAAAGCTTAATTGAACAAGCTGGTATGCCTGTATCAGGTACTAATTCCATCTTTGTATCTAATGCAGTGAATGATGAAACCTCCCTGTAGTTCCCAGCGTGCTTGACGCTGAAGTATAGCTATTTTTTTTATAGCTTCAGTGAACTTATTTACCTTCAGTGATGTATGTTACACATTTTGCAGGCTGCTGAAACCTGTAGAAATCTTCTCTGCAGTATGCCCGATCCTCTTCCTGGTACTGAACTTTTTCTGTGGTGATTAATAGTCAGAAGTGCATAAGAGTTGGTCTGATGGGGACTTGCTTTCCTTCTCCAGTGAGAAGAGTTATTTTGTTGTTTACACAGAATGTAATAAAATCTCTTAAGAGGCGAGATTTGGATGATTTACAGAATCCTCTCCTACTGTACAAGACTCTGGTCTGTCCGCATCTTCAGTATGCCATCCAGTTCTGGGCACCAGTCCTCCTGGAGAGAGTCCAGAGAAGGACAAAAAACGAATAAAGGGACAGGAGGATCTCAGCTATGGGGAAACGCTACAAGCATTGAAATTATTCTCTCTGGAGAGGAGACCCTTGAGATGAGATATGATAGCGATGTAAATATACTGTACCGGTGACCCTAGCATAGGGAAAAAAAATTTCAGTGAAAGTGAATTTAAAAAGACGTGTGGTCATTCACGGAAATAGGAAGAAAACCGGTTTAACCTTCAACTGCGTAGAGGTTTCTTTACTGTCAGAGCAGTAAAGATGTGGAATTCTCTTCCACAAGCAGTGGTGTCAGCAGGGAGCATCGATAGTTTAAAAAAAACTATTAGACGGGCACCTTAACGATCACAACATACAGGGATATATGATATACTATTGACATAAACACAAGCACACTCACACAACCCAGGTGTAACTGGTGTCTTTTTTCAGCCTTACCAACTATGGGCCAGATTCAGGTAGAGTTTCTCTGGAGTATCAGTGATACTCCAGCCTAACTCTCACTTTGAGCCGGCGTTTCTGTTTTCAGTAAGCAGAAAACAAGAAATGCCGGGTTGGAGTTCCTATACGAGCGGCGTAATTGTATTTCGCCGTCGTATCGGAACTGCAATTTTAAAAATGCCGCTGGGGGTGTTCCCGCTGATTAACATCGAGAATATGTTAATCAGCGAGAATCGGCAATTCACGATCGTAATCGGGCCCGACGCAGTGACTTTCCGACGTTTCCGTAAGAGATACGCAGCGTAAAGATAAACCAGCCCCCTAGTGGAGTATCCTATGTTAAGTATGGCCGTCGTCATCGCGTTGAAAAAAAAAAATTTGAGTCGTTTGCGTAAAACGTTCGTGAATGGGGATTGACGTCATTGACGTTCACTGACAGAATTTTAGGAGCAAGTGCTGTGTGAATACAGTACTTGCTCCTAAAGTTTCGGTGGAGTAACGTAAATGAGAAAAGTTACTCCAAAATAAAGATTCGCCCATCTACCTGAATCTGGCCCTATATGTAACTCTTCCAGTCTCAGAGATCATACTACCTTCAGTGTAAATAGTGAAACATTTTTTCTCAGTGGAGGAGGCGGGAAGAGGAGGGTTCAGGGCAGACTATCCTCTAATGCAGTTCAGTCCAAAGACCCAAAGCTATGAACCAATGTAACAGCAACATTTCGGCTCCAAGAGGAGGGCTTCCATCCCTGCAGAGAAGATTTCTACAGGATACATTAGCCTGCATGATGTGGGACATAAAACAAGTACAGATTTTTGCGCGGGAAAACACTGATTAGGTGCTTATAAGCTGAATTGTTCATTTTTAACTTATAAACACCTAACCAGTGTTTACAGACCAAAAATCTGTACCTTTATTTCTGCTAACTTTGGCAAACGATCCTTTAAAACCTTTCCTCCCATAGGGATCCCCTAAATTTATCAGCCAATGCCTGTTGCAGCATGAAATGTTCGAGTGGGCTCTGCACTCCAAGCAAGGTCTGCTTATTTGGTGTGGGCCAATTCTGGGAAGAAGATGCTGCAGCATAGGGCAGGGGTGCCCAACCTTTTATAGAGCGAGGGCCACTTAAGCGACTTGATAACCGGTGGTGGGCCACAATGAACGGAGAGGGTGGATGGCATGCAGTGTACCTTTCCTGCACTTTGCAATAGACTTTTATTATATTCTGCATGTTTGGTGCACTTTCAGAAAGGTCACCAAACTCGCAGGTAATAACAGAAGTCTATGGCTCAGTGCAGGTAACCCGCAGGTAAACTGCTCTGCACCTGCAGATCAGTTTGAAAGCAGCCCAGTAAC
Source organism: Rana kukunoris (assembly GCA_029574335.1). Lineage (NCBI taxonomy): Eukaryota > Metazoa > Chordata > Amphibia > Anura > Ranidae > Rana > Rana kukunoris. Next base: position 84,741,549 of record CM056059.1, read on the forward strand.
CAATGCAGAACATATATGCAGAAATATATACTGTGATTTTAGCAATAAACTGACCTTTAATAACAGTATTCTTTCTATTCCAGAGTAGTAGGTTGCGGGCCACATCAGAGGGCTCCGCGGGCCACACGTGGCCCCCGGCCACTGGTTGGGCACCACTGCCATAGGGCATGATCATCTTCTTGCAAGATTTGGTCTATTCAGCATTCCCTGGGATCTTGCCAAAGGCATAACATTTTTTGAAGTTTAATCCAACATTTTAGCAGGATGAAAGGGCTCATAAAAAATAAGCAGACCTTGCTATTTTAGTGTAAAGTCACTTTAAATTTAACACAGAAATGCTGAAACTGAATACTTTGGAAGATCTGGCACAGTATCTATCTTTCTTACCCTTCACAGCATTGCTTACCATTCAGTTATACTTGTGCTTTAAAATCACATACTATAACTATTTGTTGTAAATGGTTGCACTGTAAATGGCAATCATTTGAATATTGGAGCCGGGTTTTAACAGCTTAACTGCTTAAAATAATTATAATTATAAAAAACTGGGCATGTCAGTGTATTTTATTGTTACATTGCTGTTGGTTTAGTGCAGCACTAGGATAATACTTAGTCATCATTCAGCACTAGATGGATACTTACATCAATGGCTCTATTGGGCTGCTAATGTAAGATAAGCCATACAAACCATTCAGCTATCCTCAGATGAATCAGCTATAGCCACGCTCTTTGTTTTGTCTTCCTGATTAATGAGTTGGTTGCTCAGTAGAACTTGGTAACATCTGTGACAGTGAAACACACGGTGTGCTCGTACTTGTCTGAAAACATTGGTAGAAATTACATGATTGTCACCGGATGAGGAGAATGACTTATATAGGCTTAAGCTGACCTCTTCAACAGACACATCTCATCACAGAATTCATACTGGTAATTTGAGTGATTCACTGTTTGTTTATTATGTTATAAAACGAATTGTGGGCTAATATTGTTTGGCATTCTCATTGTACCTTTGGAACTTGTTTGATTTCTACCTGAAACATCATTACCCCCGTCTTCAATTTTCCTGTTAATCAATATATATGATTCTAGCCTTGAAAATCTGTACTAATGTATGTTCACAGACTTACTTCTCATGTGTTTTATCCATCTTTTTGTATATGCCTTCATTATATGGATTTGTACCACCATTTATCTTTATTAATAAAAGTTTGTAAACAAAAAAAAAAAAAAGATCAGTAAACTAGAATAAGGTGACTTGATCAAGATTCAAAAACTATTTAAAGAGATCTGCAGGGTAATTGGGACAGATAAGCTGGTAAGGTGCCAATTGTGAGTCAAATAAATATATGCTGGTAAATGGTCCAACACATCTGGTTAGAAAAATTCCCCTAAAAGAACTTTACCTTCTCTCGTCAGCTTTTCGATTCAGTTCGCATGTGTCGCGCTATACAAGTTTTCATTCATTCATTCATTCATTCTAAAATGACCACTTCTCCTAGCTTATGTTCTGAAGACTTCTCCTGTGCTGCTATTTTTTTCAAATGGTATCGGACATCTATCAGCTTTAGAGGTCATTACCCACTTTTTCACAACCCAGTACACATTGAACTTACAGATGGTAGAATGATGGCAACACACACAAATAAATCAAAGTAGGAATAAGTGTCCCAATTTGAAGAAGGAGCAAATCTAACATGCATAGCAAACTTGACCCACAGCCTTATCTACAAGACTGCTACTGCTGCCAAATCTGCCATGCACCTGATCTGCTAATTCTTTACATTGGGACTCTTAGGCCTTGTACACACAATAGGTTAGCCAGAGGACAACGGTCTAATGGACCGTTTTCATCGGTCAAAACCGATCGTGTGTGGGTCCCATAGGTTATTTAACCTATGGTCAAAACCGATCGTTAGTAGGCACAACCATCGGCTAAAAATCCACGCATGCTCAGAATAAAAGTCGACGCATGCTTGAAAGCATTGAACTTCATTTTTTTCAGCACGTTGTTGTGTTTTACGTCACCACGTTCTGATATGATCGTTTTTTTTAACTGATGGTGTGTAGGCACATCAGTCAGCTTCATCAGTTAACCTATGACAACGGTCCTTCAGACCGTTCTCATCGGATGGACTGATCGTGTGTTCAAGGCTTAATTCCTATTTTTTTATGTATTTTGTGTGTGTGTGTGTGTCACCATTCTACCATCTGTAAGTTTCATGTGTGCTGGGTTGTGGAGCATTATAAAAAGAATATGTATATTATTTTTATTATTATTTAAATCACATACATTTTAGATAAAATAGTCATCTGGATACCCAAGAGAAAGTGTGATGCCAGTGTGCAGTCAATTTTACACCATTACCTTGGACAGTTTAAGGAGACCCTGTCTTATAAATGGGAAATATAAATCAAATGCATGCCAATAAAGAAGAGGCTGAATACTTACATTACATTGCTGCTTGTACTGGCAAACTGCACTCCAGTGCTGTGAAATGGCCCCCTGAAGTCCCATGGGAAAACAAAACTTCCAACAGAGTTGACCTCTGTTGAACCTATTGGTTCCTCCTGCTGACTTCCTTGTCCCTGCAGAACAAAGTAATGACTTGAGGGTCAAGGAGACCAAAGAGATTGACACTCACAGAGGTTTAGGATTCCCAATGGACTTTACATTCTGTCACTGACCCCTACTGACACTTCATGTAGGAGGCTGTTACCGTAATGACCAACTTTCTTCTCTTGTAGCAAATTCAAAAGTCTGGGACCATTCTGCTCCATATAGTCTTTTATACATAGAGTTATTTGGTTTTAATCCAAATGTGGCCATATTTTCTACCTTCTCATGATAATTCAGGCTATATTCATGCCAATGGTCCCAGAAAAGCACCTTAACCTATCTACTTAAAGCATGGTATCACTCAGACACAGACCTAGCAGGGCAAATTTGAAGTTATATCAATAAAATCTAAATATGTTTGTGAATTAAAAAAATGCCTTGTAGGCATTGAAGTGCTGTACCAGCTTATCTCTACTCTCACAATAGAAAAGGCTGTTCACCCGGAAAAAATGTTGAGTCCCATGGCTCGTCTTTTGACCAGTGCCTAGAATTCTGAGTTTTTAACCATAATACCACATCATACACTTTTTTTTAAACGTGGTTGCCCCTAATTCAAGATTGTACTGCAAGATTACATTGTATTTCTCATTGTACGTGTACTTTATAAGTGCCTTACTTCAATACATTATACTTACACAACAGTGTAAATTAATTGTGGGCAAAAGGAACTGGCATTCCATTTGCCCACCAGGCAAATCATTACTCATAAATATTATGTTTACCTGAGGCACCTCAATAATTCAGTTGTGTATTTATATCAAAGAATAACATGTTATCTCTTGTACAGCAGCTCTAGGAGCCAATCAGATCTGCTATATGCATGTTCAGGCAAGGAAAATGCTGATAGGAGGGGAGCAGTAGGGGGAACTGCTATGCTTTCTCACAGCCCAATTACAGGCTAGGGGCAAGAGGGTGACCTAGCCCTTATTGTGTAGCTGCAGCTGGTAAAAGTCATGTCACTGACTGGGTAGACAAACATATAAAAATTCTTTGACAAGTTAAACATTTTTCATATGCATTATGTATTTTTTTCGAGTATTTAGGCATTTGCCTGGAGTATAGCTTTAAAGTAAACCTGTGCAGTTAATACCCAGCATATGATGAAAACTGCATAAGCAGAGGGCACCTTCAGTGAAATTTGTATGTGGAAACATTTAATAGATCCCAAAATATAGTCAGCTGAGGGTATAATAAAAATGTCTACTTGGAAAGACCGCAAGTGTCTGATTTACCAGCAATGTATTATGCAACAGTGAAAACATTTTTTTTTACTCTTCTGCAGGGAATGTAGCCGAATATTTGGGGAAGATGGTTTGACACTGAAACTCTTTCTTAAAAGGACTGCTCCTTTTTCTATCCTATGGACTTTGACGAATTACCTCTACTTATTGGCGCTCAAGAAACTGACAGCCACGGATGTGTCAGCTCTCTTCTGCTGCAACAAGGCCTTTATGTTCCTACTTTCATGGATTGTATTAAAAGATAAATTCATGGGTGTACGGGTAAGGGCTCTGGCCATCTCTTATTTTAACATTTACTGTACTAATGTTGGCTTATTTCATATGGCAGTAAGCAATGTTAAAAAATGCATTAACCCTTATTAATCAATCACAATATGTATTTTATTGATCTGATTTCAATACAGTGAAATTGCAATGGTTTGCCACACTTTGCACATTATCATAGCTTCTATCCTATCTACTTAGTAAGTTCAACAATGTTTCCTTAATTACATTTTCATTCCTAGCTTTCTTGATCCTTATATTTTTCCTCTTTCTAATCTTTCACTTTGTATGCTTAAAACAGGGGTTTCCAAACGTTTCAGTATTCAGTATGGGGGCCAAATTGTATACTTTACAAATATTCATGGCAGAAAAATAAATCTTATTTTATAAATGTACAAATCAAATTTAAATGAATGGATACTTTTTTGCTTGGAATTTAGTGTAATCAGGATGATATCATTTAGAACAACAGAAAAAAACTTTAGTAGTATAAAGCTAAGAAATTAAAAAAAAAGTTGAGCTCATCAAAGTCCCCTTACATCGTAATCGACTAATTTTGATTAATTATAACGCACATACAGATCCAACTACTTTTAGCTGATCTCCTTGCAGGCTGATTCCCAGTGCAGCTACCAACCACTGGAAAAATGAATAGCAGGATACAAAAAATGCACAAAGGCAGCACTTGATGGGAATAGCACTAAAACTTTTATAGTCTTCAAGTAGGTAACAAAATATTATTGCACTGGAGATAAAATCGATGTAGCTACATAAACTGGAAAAATGGTGAGAGTAATACCAAACGGTAGCAAGCAAAAGCAGTCATAAAAACATGTAGCTGAGTATGATACGGATATAAAAATGTGTACAACGATACCACAGTTGAATCCAGATGAGGAGAGGTTAACATCAGTCCGTCGGCATGTAGATGTCCCGTGAAGGGAACTATCACAACTCCCAGTGGATGGTTGTAGAATCCCAGGTTGATAGAGGTATATAAGTGTTGATAAGTGTAACAGTCCTTGTGTGCGGCAGATAGTAAGGTCCCGCCGGCATGCAGATATGAAGGCACAGCAAAGGAGCCCTTCAGATGGACACGGCAAGCCCCGCCAGTGTCCGTGACATCACCAGATCTCCGACGGAACTCCCTGAAGGTCCGGAAGCCAGCGGAGAGGTGAGTACAAATACAAAGAATTTTGATCGATCAAAAAAATTCCGCAACTCACAAGTGAAAGGCCAGCCTAAATGAAATATAACAATCACTACATAAAGACGTGTTTTTTTTTGTAATTATTCTTTTGGGGTTAAAGAAAAAGTACAAAATTATACAAATAAATGTAAGGCGGCGTACACACGACCGAGCTTCTCAGCAGAATCCAGCGAGAAGCTCGCTGGGATCCATATTCTGCCGAGAAGCTCGATCGTGTGTACGTTTTCACCGAGCAAACTGTCGAGCGAGGCGTCGAGCCAAAATAGAGAGCAGGTTCTCTATTTCCTCAACGGGCCATCGGGACTAATGGCTCAACGCCTTTTTCGACAGCCTGGTCGACGAACTCGACGGCCGGCCTAGAACCTCATCGGGCGGAACGATGGGTTTACCCCGACGAGGTTCTCGTACGTGTGTACGCGGCCTAAGACTGGGGAAGAGGATATGAGGATGTTATAATAATAGATAGGGTTGTCCAGATACCGATACTAGTATCGGTATCGGGACCGATACCGAGTATTTGCGGGAGTACTTGTACTCGCGCAAATGCTCCCGATGCCTAAATACTGTAGAATACTTTTTTTGTATTTATCAACATGTTCTGTGAAAATTCTTTGAGTTTTTTACTACTGTGTGACAAGCAAATAAAACATTTTTATTAATTTTTACTCATTTTTATTCTTTTATAATGTCTTGAGTTAGAGTTCTTCAAATTCTAAAGAAAATATCCTTAGTCTGTATTGTGGTTTGAAAACTGTTACATGACATTTAAAAAAAGTATCGGTATTCGGTATTGGTGAGTACATGAAAAAAAGTATCGGTACTTGTCCTAAAAAAGTGGTATCGGGACAACCCTAATAATAGACAAAATCTCACATAAAACAGTCATACACACAGAGGAACTAGAAATGTAAAGAATAACATGTCAAACTATAAGAAAGCAAAGTTAAATCAGCAATTGCCATGTCCCATGCAAGGTGGTTGCAAAGGCTGGTGTTACTATGCTGTATAAAATCTAATGTCAACATATAGGAAAGAAAAATGTAATCAGCATTTGCAAGGTGCCATACAGGGTGGTTGCAAAGACCGATGTTACTATGCAGCCACGTGGTAGTATCAAAGGACCAGTTTCTAAAACAATCAAATAAAAGAAGTTGAGGATACCTCTAGCATACAATATGACAGGTAACAAATGGAACAAGGTAAACAAAAGTACAGGGCATAGTATTAGGATGGCAGTTTATTGTAGAAAGTTATGCTGGGGATGGTGGCGGGAAGTATGGAATAAAGTTCCTGAAATTGCACGTATGAGATGTACAGCAGTGTAGCGGCATTTGGAAGGTATGGATGAGGGTGGGTCCTAGAAACCAGTGGTATTAAGTATTTCAATTGAGGGAAGCAGTTCCTCTATTTTTAAGCCAGGGGGCCCAGTGTTTCATAAATCTGGGTAGTTAAAGGTGGGCTTTGGCAAATTAGTGCTCCATTAGGAAATAGTCATTAGGATTTGGATAATACCCTGGAGGTGTGGTGGGTTTTTATATTTTCATCCCCTTGCTAAAGCCAATTGAGCTGCTATGAGGACATGTGTGATAAGTGTTTGCAATGTTTGAGGCATGTTGGTTAACACACTCCAAGTAGGGCCAGATGTGGGTAAATAGGCAAGGGAAAGTAGTTGAGAGTCAAAAAGATTATTAGTAACACTCCCAAATGTAAAGAGAGAGCCAGGCAAGCCCATCGGGTGTGGTTTAAGGTGCCGCATTCACTACAATTGCACCAACAGTTTGACAATTGATTTGGGAAAATGCAGGCTAGTCTGAAGGGTGTGTAATACCACCTATGAAAGATTTTTTGCCGCAACTCCCAATGTGAGAGGCATTAAGGAAATTGCCACTGTTTTGCAAGCGTTAAGTAGGATGAATCCAATGAAAGAGTAGGTCTTCACAATAGATCACCAAGGGTGATTTATTTATAGCATTGGTTCTCAACCTTACTAGTGTCGTGACCCCTTGATAAAATTTCCCAAGTTGTGGTGACCCCTAACAGTAAAATTATTTTCGTAGCGTGGATTGTCAGCACCCAAGACAAGTAATTTGCCCCTTCCACTTCCACTCGTACAATATTAAAACCCCTTCTGGTACATTTTAGGATGTGCCACTGTTTATCTTTGTTCTCCTTTTTCCCAGTCTATCCTCATTTCTTGTTTTGTTTCCCCCCCCCTCCCCCTTCCCTCTCTCTAGCCTTCTTTTTTGTTCATTTTTTTTTATTCTTTCTCTCCTTTCCTTTGTTCCACTCTCTCTTTTCCTCTCCCTTCCATGTATTCTCTATTTTTATTCTTTCTCTTACTCCTTGGTGGGGGGGAGGGGGACGAGTGGCTGTTCTGGTGGAATGAGTGGCAGTGCTGGGGAGGGGGATTTCTGATCAGCCAACTTAGGTGTTTTTGATCAAGGCCATCTGCTTATCTGAGAATTGTAGTGAGGACTTATAATGGCAACTATACTCACAGGTAGTGTTACTGTGTCTTCGACTTTGTGGTGTCTCGTAGCAATGACACCTATGCCGAAATCAGGAGATGGGGTCTCCTCCAGCCTTTCCCACTTCACATTCCTCACCAGTCAGCTGACCTCTAATCTCTGCCTGCCAGCCATGCCGTGAACTGAATGGGTGGCTGCTGGCTTTAGGAACAGCCCTGCTGGGTGGCTGCGAAAAGGCTGGGAGAGCAGCGCGGGCATCAGGAACAGCCCAGGATTTGGTGACCCCTGGCAAATCATCATTTGACCCCAAAGGGGGTCCCGACCCCCAGGTTGAGAACCACTGATTTAGAGAGTCTTGTTTGAGGAACAGACAGTAGAAAAAAAAGTTTCCTTTGTGGAGAAAGGTGGAGGCCTCATAATACTTCAAAGCATGGTCAATCCAGTGGAGAGAATAGTTCGGATGTCCAGGGGTGGTATGTAGATCTTAACTCCGAGAAATTGTTAATGACTGTACGTGTATCAGGTCCCCGATGAATCAAATGTCAGCACAGACTCATCTCTCCAAGGATATGACAGGAGAGAGTAGTTTCAGCGACTGTAGTGGCACTGGCAATAGACAAAGGAAATGTTTAGGGATGCCTTTACTGATCTGTATGATGATGAATCAGACTCACAGAGTAGCTGTGACTGTGCATAGGAAGGAATAGTGAGTGTAATGGTCACCACCGTTTATGATATCCATTCCATCGCCCCAACCACGACAGCTTATCCGACAGTCCGACAAGCCAGCAGACCCGATCCATAAGAATTCCCTCAGAGAGACAAGACATACACTCTGTGTTCTGAGTCAAATGAATGAACTTTAATAGTACACTCTCAGCTTTTTATGCAGTTACAGGCATGTTACAGTTATCAAAGGAACAAAGACACACTCCACCCACACATCACACAATGGGGCTTCATACACATACTTTTAGGTAATGACATTCAGGTGAATTAATTATCCCCCAGACGTCCTGACTCTGCCAATAAGTGATTCACCTGCAGAATACACATTCCTATGTCAGACGTTCTGTCTCCGACAATAAGCTATTCACACCTGATCATCAATAGGCTTTAAACAGTGTTATTAGCATCTCACAATGGAATGTCTAGGAGCAGACGCAATTAACACCTCAAAAGCATGTGTCCCCACCTTGAATAAAACATTGACCTTTACAGCTTGTAAAATGTCCAGATCTCCTGCAAAACATGAATTATCATTTATCAGTCACCCTATGCCCAAAAGGAGCACAGGGTGACCTTAGACCCAAGAGTCATTAGTGACACTGGCTCAGGAGTACCCCCCATCCCTCAAAAGTCTCTGGGCGTCATGGGTCATTCTGTTACAGTGAGGTCTGGGGAAAAGTAATAAGGCACTCATTAGGGTTGAAGAGCTTCCTGCTCTATCTTTGACCAGGATGGTGCGGCCGAGGAGGTCCGCTAAAATCTGGTTTGGTCAAGGAGGACCACATTATAATACACTAGGACATTAGTGACACCTAGTCCAGCCTGTGAAGCCAGGGTGAAAAGACCATATGAATAAGCTTGGGATAGGCCATAGTTTCTGAATGTGTGGGCAACAGGAGAATATGAAGAGTCCTAAACATATACAGGATATATGGCAAAAGGAACATTTTGGATACAGCTATCCCAGGATGCCTTAGTTAGACGGAGGTCCTGATATATGTGTACAATTTCCCAAATAGAGAATTATAATTAATATTACAGCGTTTATTAACCTAAAAAAATGGATCCTGTTCCCTGAAAGCATGTTATACAGCACAGTGCTGTGCTGTGTAATCTGACCCCATGTATCACCTGAAATACCTGGCTGATCCTACCAGTTTCTGTACTCCCCCTGTAAACTGACCACAGTTAATCATGGCTGCTGAGCCCTGACACTGGTCAGTTTATGTGCCTCCGTCATCTGCAGCCCTGCTCTCCTGTGTCTCCTCTGTCCTTCTCCCCCTCCCTGCCTGTCAGCTAGTCTGTGTTTGAGCCACCCCTCGCCTCCCCTTATAGCACCGCTCCGAGCAGTGCACACATTACTACACACAAGCACTGCAAGCCCCACTTCTACTATAGCCTGTACTATATACTGCATGCCGTTTTTTTAAATTCATATTCTAAATACCTTATTCTTTCTCCTCGATCAGTGGTCACGAGACCGCCCGTTGCTCTCTTCCTCCAATGTATACACTAGGGAGGGAGGTCACGTGATCGCCCGGCAGAAGTCAGAGGGAGAGCTCGGCCCCCTCCCTCCTTAATACATACATCAGAGGAAGAGAGTGACCGCTGATCGGGGAGAATAAATAAGGTATTTAGAGGATGAATTTTAAAAACCGGCATACAGTATATAGTACAGGTTATGCTAGCAGTGGGGCTGGCGGTGCTTGTGTGCACTGTCTTAATAACCCTGCCTTTAGGCAATTTGACAGAGGGTGATACCAGCTGAACTCTTATGTTAGTTAGGGAGGCCAGGAGTCATGGCAGATATCTGAGTTTTGACTTTAGGAGCTAAGCCTATATCGAGCATACATCGTTTGGAGTAATTTGTTTTGTATTTGGAGACTGAACTGAAAGTTTCTAGCATAAATAGTAAGGTGGGTAGCGACTTAAGTGGGTCAGATATAGAAAGTAGGACATTGTTTGCATAAGGTCCGATCTCATGTTCTTCCTGTCCGACTGAGACACCTGAGATGAGAGGGTTGGATTGGATGGAGGCTGCTAACGGTTCCAGCACCAGGGCAAAAATAACTTGCGATAGAGAACATCCCTGTTAGCTTCTATTGGTTATGACAATTGAGTGGATAGGAGCTCTGAGTTCCAGACTCTGGCACTTGGTGTGGAGTCCTAAGATAGCTGGCAATATATTGCCTTCAAGGCCAAATTTAACTTAGGCCTTTTAGAAGTAATCCAATGCATCATGTTGGACATGTTATTCTTATTAGATTTTGATTGACTGTTTTTCAAGAAGACATTGGGATTGATTCGCTAAAGGCAAATATACTGCACTCTGCAAGAGCAGTTGCTCTCGTTTTCCCCAGAGCTTAAGGAATGTGGTGAAACTCTAAGGATTTTCAATAATTCAATCATCCAATCATGTGCAAGCAAAAATGTTTTTGTTTTTTTCTTGCTCCTGATTGAGTATTCTTTGTAAAGAACCAAATTCACTAAACTCTGGGGAATATTAGTACAAATGCTCTTGCAAAGAGCACAGTCTATTTGCCTTTAGTAAATCAACCCCATTGTTCAATTGCTGGCCTGCGATACTCAATAAAGGTATAAATGTTCTGCACAAGTAGTCCTTTATGGACATAACAGTGGATGCTGATAGAGGCCATGTGTAAGGGCCATGTGTCTTCCAACTTGTTATTTTTGGGAAGTCGTCTTTCCTGAGAAACCAGTTGTATTACATTTACTCTTAAAGGAGAACTACAGCCAAAGTTCATTTGGTGGTACTCCTCCTATGGATCACAGGAATGTGGTTCGTTCTGCACTCCTGTGATCTGTTTTCAGCAGACAGTGGACTGAAGTCTGCTGTCTGCTGATGTCACAGAGTCGATCTAGGCTAAAGCAAGATTGCGACAATGAAGTTGGGATCTGCCCATGTGCCTGGAGCAGCTCCCGGCTCAGTCTCTTAGCGAGTTGCTGAGAGCCTTAGCTGGCTGCTCCCGCTTCCTCCACAGCCCAGAGCTCTAGTGAGCGAGGAGGGGGCATGGAGTCTTAGAAGCACCGGGGAACAGATGCAGCATCAGAGTGATGCTGCATCCACCTAGGTAAGTATGATTCTTCAATAAAATAAACAAAACATACATCTCTTTTAATGGCTTCCAGTTGAAAATCCAGTGCACTTATTGTCGTTTTTTTAGCATTGATTAACCTCCCTGGTTGTAATCCCGAGTGGGGCTCGGGGTGAATTTTCATTACCAACTGTGGTAACCCCTAGCCACACTCTGGATTTCATTGCAGTATCCTGGAAAAGTTACTTACCTTGTTCCCAGGATCCTGCGATGTCTCCCGCTGTGTCTGCAGGCTGTGTCCCCTGCCCGATGTACTGTGTGCCGGCAGGGCTGATCCGCCCTATAGGCTCACTATGCAAGCCGCTTAGGGCCCCGCAAAGCTGTGAAGGGCCCCCCAAATTACTAGAGGCCCCCGCCCCCTCACCCCGCTTTTCAACTCGCTGGCTGCATGGGAGAAGAGGTAAGAAGTCAGCACCCCCCGCTTCTCAATTTAATGTAAGATGTAATTTCCGACAGCAGAACACCCCCTCCCCCCTCTTCTCAACTTTCTTTAATGTGACATGTCACTGTCTTCAGCGCCCCCCTGCTTCTTATTTTTAATGTGCCATGTCATTTTGCTTAGGGTCCCAGGGAGGTCATGATCGGCACTGTGTGCCGGGCTAAGTTCTCTGCAAACGGAGCACAGTGCCAAATTCAAAAAGTGCAAAAAACAATCTTACAGATTACAGTATTGTATCAAATCATGTCACACCCCTTTTGTTCCTAGTGCTTTGTCCAGTGCCTTGCATGCAGTTTTATATTATATATAATGTTCTTTCTGCCTGGAAACTTGAGATTGTCCATAGCAACCAAAAAGTGTCCCGTAAGGTCAAAAGCTGTTTTAGACCAGCTAGAAAACAGCGATAGTAAATTAGAATCACATGCAGAATGGAGCGATAGCGATTTGTGGGGAAATTCGTCAAACACTGAAAGTAACGACAGCAACAATTTATTGAATACATTTGATTATTATTATATTGTTATTTGCTATAATTATTTATAGTTATTTATTATATTATAATTTATAATTTTGTGTTTCAACCTTTATCATACCCGATATGTCTAGTAGACTCTTGTTTGGACAGATTTAAGTGTGTTATTCCTAAGAATTACAGGCCTACAATATAAAACAGCAAATTTCCATGCAAAACAATGTACAACTTTGAGATGCAATAATTATACCGTCAGGGAGGTCAAAGGAGGAGTCCGGCCTGAGCTTGTTAGGCTGGGCTTCTCCTATGGGTCACAGGAGTGCAATTCGTTTTGCACTCCTGTGACCTGTTTTCAGCAGAGTGTGGACTGAAGCCCGCTCTCAGCTGACGTCACAGGAATCAGTCCAGGCACCGCATCATCACAACATAAAGTCTGGATCTGCCAGGTGCCTGGACTGATACCTGTCTTAGCCTCTCAGCGAGCCGATGAGAGGGTTATACGGCCACTCCCTGCCCCATCCACAGCTCAGCGCTCCAGGAAATGCGGGGGGTAGAGCGTAGAGCTGTTGATTGACAGTCAGCAGCTCTCTGCTCAGGGAGCTGTAAAAAACCAAGTCATTGGCAATGTTCGATTTGTCGGTTCTCAGTGCAGAGGCGGCAGGGGACAGATGCAGCATCAGACACCTATGTAAGTATAAACCTGCAAAAAAAAAACATACTTCTCTTTTAATGGTTTATATGTAATGTTTGCTTTAAAAGGTAACAGTTTTTCATTTTTTACCTTATTCACTCAAAGAGAAGTTCTTTGTGCAGCAAAAACACTTGCATTACCATAACACAATGGCGTTAATTGAGCCTAATTAGGAGCTGTTAAATCCACGAACTGCATTTTGCTGTTGCGTCACTGTTCACTCCCACAGTATCATGCTTACTGACCTATTGTACTATGGAATAACCATCTATTTTCCTGCATTAGATTGTCTCAGGCATGATAAAGAAGAAGACTGGCCACACTAATTATTAAACCCTTCCTACATGAAGTCGACTGCGGGATCTATAGAAATACCAAACACAATTTTGTTTTTTTAAACAGAATTTTTTTTTTTTCTGCGGTAATATTATGTGGTCAGGTCAGATGCAAATAGCATGTTGCAGTGTGCTCTTTTTCTGTGTTCTTTATTTCTGTAGTTCTGTATTTTTTCTATGAAGCTAAGATTAAAGACACGAGGACATGACCTCAAACTAGCAAGTCCAAAACTAACCTTTAAGGCCGGAATCACACTTGTGCGGTGCAAATTTCAGCTCTCTTATCTCTGCAGAGAGATAACAGAAGTGTTCAGCAGATCCACTGCATTTTAGCTGCAAATTTGGAGACCTGGGAGAGGAGAGTTACAGGGGAGAGGAGAGTGGGGGGGAAATGTATTGAGCTGAATGAGAGAAATTCCTGAAGAGAAATGAACACATCTGCGAATCAGCTGCGTACCCATAGAAGATAATGGCCCTGAATTCGCACCTGAGCCGCACCGCAAGTCATAAAATACGCACACGTTTTTTCTGCAATGTGCAGTGCGAATGCATCGCACATATGTGAACCAGCCTCATTGAAAACAATGTATTTAGAAATGTTCTGCATATTAGATGCGGTTTAAGCCGCACTCAATTCGCATAGGTGTGAATCCGGCCTGAAAGTATTATTTTAGCAGTACTTGGGACCGACTTCTATCATGAGCAGTAAGTCAATCAACTGTTAGGCCTGGTTCACACCTATGCATTTTTTTAGTGCGTTTTCAGTTTTGAAGAAACACACTAAAGTCCATTTAACATGGTTTCCTATGGGTCACGTTCACATCTATGCATTTTATGGAAAGGGACTTTTTTCTGGTTTTCGGTTCCATACACTTCAATGGATCGAAAACATGTATTGAGAAAACGCTAAATTCACCTAGAATATGCGACCTGCAACCTGTGAACCAGGCATAAGCCTCCATTCACACTAATGCGTTTTTTTATGCATTTTGCAGAAATGCAAGGACATTTTTTAACATGGTTTCCTATGGAACATGTTCACATCAATGCTTTTTTGTGCCTCTTTGTTTTTGGAAATGGTCGGGGACTTTTTTTTCCCGCAAAAAGCAGCGTATTGCATGTGATAGAATTTTAATGGACCTGCATCCAAAACGCAAGTACCGATTTTTTTACTGGGATTTTGCCGCGATTTGCGGTTTACTTTTTTTTTTTTAACTGTTTATAGCTGGTTGTTAAAGGAAATGTCAAAAAATAAATATTGCCGTCTGAAAAAAACAAAAAATTATAACAAAAAAACAAAAAAAATACGCAAATCGCGGTAATAACGTGTGTCGCAAAATGGAGCAAGCACTGCAAAAACGCTCAAAAGCAACATGCATACGTGTGAATCGATCATTGTTCTATGTTAAAAAAAAAATGGCTCTTTTAGAGAAGACATGCCACAGTGGTTCAATGAATCTTAAAAAGTGGGCAGACTGTCCTTATACTCTTCCCAGTGTATGGTTTGGTTTAAGCAAGATAAGCTCTGTGTCTGAGTATGCGGAAAAGCAACAGAGGTGACTGGTCCAATCTACAATTTTCCTTCCTCCTTGTCCATCTCTTTCCAAAACTGCCATTTAGGGAGTTGCAGTTGTCCAAACAGCAAAGAGACTGCCTGTGCTGAACATTTCTTTCTAGAATTACAATGGGTAGCTTAAAGTGAACCATTAGAAATGTTACGGCGACACTCTCCGCCTCATCCTCCACAATATAAGCCCCAGCAGACTGAGAATGATTATCACCGAGACAGGATAATCAAGCAGTTAACCAGTTACACACTGTGGGCCAGATTCTCTAAGAATCTGCGGCGGCGCAGAGTAAGGCATTTACACTACGCCACCGCAACTTACTAGAGCAAGTGCTGTATTCTCAAAGCACTTGCTCCGTAGTTTGCGGCCGTGTAGTTTAAATGGCCTGGCGTTTCCCTGCGTAAATCGAAGGGGGCGGCTTGTATTTAAATTAAGCGCGCCCCCGCGCCAAACGTACTGCGCATGCGCCGGCCATAGTAAAATCGTAGTGCGCATGCTCCAAATTATGACGGTGTTTTCGACGTGAACGTAATCAACGTAAATCCCCATTCACGGACGAGTTACGCAAACGACGTAAAAACTTTCGAATTTGCCGAGGTCACGGCGTCAATACTTAACATAGGATGCGCCATCTTTGACCTGCTTTATCTTTACGCCGGAAAAACCACGTAAACGACGACGGGGCGGCGTAAAAACGTTCGGGAATCGGCGTATTAGGCTCATTTGCATAGGCAAATGAGAAAACAACGTAAAGGCCACCTAGCGGCCGGCGTTGTCATTACATCTACGATCCGACGGTGTAATTGTAACTTTAGTGTATTTATGAGTAAGTGATTCTAGGAATCACACGCATAGATACCCATTGAAAAAAACTGAGATACGACGGTGTATCTGAGATACACCGTCGTATCGCAGCTGAGAATCTGGCCCACAGTAGCTATGCATGGAAACACGAACCATTCACATCATCCGCTATTAAAATATCTGTATCACTCACTATCTCACCCAGACAGGAGTGTAACAAAGTTTGCACTACAGTAGCGTCTGCAACGATGCAAAATTCTTAATTTCTAGTTAGAACAATCAGAGGTTCCGCTTAGCAATTTTTAAATATTGTTTAAAAAAAATATATATATATATATATATTTACAGTAAAGATATTGCAAAACAGACTTAGCAACAGTAAAATAAAGGGATTTTAAAAGTGAAAAATACTTCAGTGGCGTTCGTCTGGTCTTTGGTTCAGAGTTTGGATCATCTACAAAGTAAGTCAATCTGATATGACAGAGTCACTGGCCCTCATAAATGGCTGTTATTTTAACCTTAATAATTACCATTGGTATCTTCTTATATGTTTATATAACCACTTTTTATGAATGTAACTTCATTACAGCAGAAATTGTGGAATATGTATAACATTTGGCAGTGTGTGTTATTCACTCCTGACCCCTCTTTCCTAGGCATTATGCACTACTGTGAGTGTACACCATTGCTGATATTGTCAGTAAAATAATGAATAATGAACTGCGGTTTTAAAGGCACAAGTTTTTTTTTCTTCATGCAAAAATGCATGAAGGTAAAAAACCTTCTGTGTGCCATAGCCCCCCTAATACTTACCAGGGCCCTATTTCGATCCAGCGATGTCCAGGAGACCCTTGCCTCTCCGGGGACCTGCACTCCTAATTGGCTTTTGGCAATCACAGCCAATCAGGAGTTGGAGGTGCTGAGCTGCAGCTCCATGTCTGAATGGACACACAGGGTAGCGTCTCAGCTCAGGTGCCCCCATAGCAAGCTGCTCGCTGTGGGTGCACTCGGCAGGAGGGAGGGGCCAGGAGCGCTGACTTGGGCCCTGAGAAGAGGAGGATCCACTGTGCTCTGTACAAAACCACTGCACAGAACAGGGAAGTATGACATGTTTATTATATTATTTTTTTCAATAAAAAACAAGACTTTAATATGACTTTAAGGCACACCCTAAACGTTATGTCAGGGTTTTGTGTATTTTCCATGTTGCCCCCAAACTGTTTGCTGTACGGTATTTTTTTTTTTTTTTTATTGGTACATGTTAGGTCAGTGATGTCATGAACATTCCTACCCCTTTGTGTACATCAGCTGCAGAGCAGGGATTCCCCAACCCACAGCTCATTGGCCCAAGGATGACAGTTTAAAGGGGTTGTAAAGGTACAAGTTTTTTTACCTTCATGCATCCTATGCATGAAGGTAAAAAAACATCTAGCAGCACCGCCCCCCCCCCCCCGAGCCCCCGTTGTACTTACCTGACCGTTCGAATCTCCCGGGCGCGTCCACGTCGTCCTCTTCGGTTCCCAGCCTGGCCGTTGATTGGCTAGGCTGGGCGGATTGATAGCAGCGCAGCCATTGGCTAGCGCTGCTGTCAATCAGGGCGGATGACGCGGCGCGCTGGGGGGCGGAGCCGAGTGATAAAGTCGGCGGCTATGGCCGCCGCTGTATCACGGGAGCGCGCTCGCAAAAGCTTTCCTCCATGCGAGCGCCCTCGCATGAAGAAGGAAAGCTTTTGCGAGGAGGAGCCCAGACAGCCGCCGAGGGACCCCAGAAGACAGGTTTCCGAGCCACTGCAAAACGAACTGCACAGTGGAGGTAAGTATCACATGTTTGTTTTTTTTTTTTAAATCCCTGACTTTAGTCTACCTTTAATTCCAAGTTCAGATCCAGAAACTTTATTTGGAAAAATGGAAGCTCATATATATAAGTATAAGGGCCCAGATTCACAGAGCGATTACGCGTGCGCAACTGCTGTTGCGCGTGCGTAAGTCTAAATGTGCGCGTGCGTATAGTTGGACGCGATTCACAAAACAATATACGCCAGAAATCTACGTTTTTTGGTCCGGCGTAATTGAGTTAGACATTCGCTTCCCTTCGCGCAAAACTGCGCTAGACACACCATTGATTTGCTAGTCAAATATGCTAATGAGGGAGTTACGGGGATCCACAAAAAAACGCAGTTGCTGCGCAGGCTACGCGATGTGCGCAACTGCAAAATGTCCTGTCTAAAGTTAGAGCACATAAAAGCTGATCTAACTTTTGAAAAAAAGTCTAATTGTCAGATAAAGCAACACCGTTATTGAGGAGCAGACCACACACACGTGTTGCACTACAATTTGACTGCCAACATGCTAGGGGCATCGTCGCTCATAGCTGCACTAGTGAATATAGATGACCAAAGAAGGAGGAGGGCACGGAGGATGGCACGGGAGAGGGTATACCGCACCCGCATACACCTGTTTGGCATGAATGATTCAGAGGTCTTTCGCATCTTCAGATTCCCCCCTCATGCCATCCTGGAATTAACCACAACCTTGCAGGAGGACATCACCAGCCCAACACAACGCTCACATGCAGTGCAGCCACTGGTGAAGGTCCTGGCAACACTCCATGTCCTTGCCAGTGGCTCTTTTCAGCGTACAAGTGGAGTGGTGGCTGGGATGTCACAATCCTCCATGAGCAGATGTGTGCACCAGGTTGTCCCTGCAATCCTCACACGCTTGGCCAACCAAATCATCAAACCCACCACTGAGGAGCTTCGAATCAAGGCAATGGCAGATTTCTACCGAATTGCCAGATTCCCACGCACCATCGGGGCCATAGATTGCACACATGTGGCACTCCAGCCCCCCCATGAGACCGAGCACATGTACCGCAATCGGAAGAATTGGCACTCCATCAACGTACAGGTGATAGTTGATGCCCAAGGCCTCATATGGCACGTCCGTGCCAAACACCCAGGGTCCAGCCATGACAGCTACATCTACAATCAAAGCCACATCCGAACAGAATTCGAACAGAACGTGTATGGGAACACCTGGCTGGTTGGTGAGTGACATGGGAGTCAGGCATGACTATCCCCTCCCGTGATGCACAACAGAAGTGGCACATGCATGACTAACATTCTCCTGTCTTTTCCTTTACAGGTGACTCTGCATATGCACTGGGACCCCATCTCATGACTTCTATCCGGAACCCCCAAACCCCAGGAGAGGAACGATACAATGAAGCACACATCAAAACCCGTGCAGTGGTGGAGCGCACCTTTGGCCTCCTGAAGTCACGTTTCCGATGCCTGGATAAGTCTGGGGGTACACTGTTGTATTCCCCAAACTTCGTGTGCCATATCATCGCTGCATGTTGCATGCTACACAATCTCGCAGTGAGGAAGGGCCTGCAGGTTGAGCTACGTGATGATCTGACCCCCCAACCAGAAAATCAACCCCTAACCGAGGATACCCCGTCTTCTGAGGGAAGAGCAGTCAGGAGGCAGCTCATATTGGGCATCTTTGCACGTTAAACACACACATTAATCATGGCACAATGAGAATGCATGCATGCACACCACTATGGTCCCTAGCACACACACCCCACATCCTCATCAAATTGGATTGGCACCAGTCCACCATGCAAGACTGGTGAGCAGTAACGCCACGTCAAGGCTCCAATTATGTCACTGTACATTCATACACCATTCACACGGACCTGGGAATCACTTCTCCCTGGTCCTGGGGAACCCTTCTCCACCAAAATTGAGGGTGACACCCCTTTTCCAGCAGGAATGTCACCCCCACATTCAAACATCATTCACAACCCAAAATATGCCAAAAAAGTCAAACAAACAAAAATGCATAGAAACAAAAAATGCATAGGAAAAAAAAAATGCTTAGAAAAAACAAAAAAAAGCAGAGAACAAAAATAAAAAAGCTTTCAAAACAAACAAAAGGGGGAAAAAAAAATTATTGCCCTCTGCCTGAGCCACGCCTGGGGCGCCCCCGGCCACGGCCCCGGACCCTCAGGGGAGACGCATGGGGGAGGGGAAAAGCCGGGGAAGGAGGAGCAGCCCCTGAGATCTGCCCACCTGGCGGCCTGCCCTCCAAGGCCACGGCTATTCTGTCCAGGGCAGCACCAAGTGTTGCCGTGTTGCCCTGGATAGCCTGGGTAAGGGCCCTCACATCCTGCCCAACGCCTGCTGCTGTAGTTTGCAGGTCATTTAGGCAGGTTGTGGAGGCCCGGGAGTGGGAGTCCAGGTTACCCAGGCTATCATTAATGGAGGACAGGCTCTGATCCACCCGCCCCATAGTCTGGCAGAGCTGTCTCAGAAGGCGGGTCTGGGTGGCCAGGTTCCTTCTCAGACAGGCGGGCATGAGATTGGGCGCCCCCCTGGTGCTTGGGGATGACCTCCTGGCTCCAGCTGATGGTTGTGGCCGGGGAGAAGGGGAGGCCCTTGTGAGGGGAGCCATGTTGGGGGAGGAGGGGGGGGGGGCTGACCCTTAGGGAGGGCAGGCTTCTTGCAGCCAGAGGGGAAGAGTCCGCAGAAACCAAAGGGCCAGTGCCTTCCATGGACTCCTCCTCCTCATGATTCTGCTCCTCCTCATGATCGTCCTCCGCATGATCCTCCCCCTCCTCTTGTTCCTCCTCTGCGGACTCTGGCCTTGTTGGGGGGGCCTCATTAGGCTGCTGTCCTGGGGTTGGAGCGGTCAGTCCAGATGGCCCTGCACCCTCCTGCACAGCTGTGGATGACACAAAACATTCACAGGTTGGAGGATCCACACACTTGCCACATATTCCCTTTCACCCCCTCCCCCACACATGCTACACACCTGAGAGAAATAAAAACCTTACCTGGCACCGCGGGGACCGGACTTGTGTCAAAGCCTGGCAGGCCCTCCACTTCATGCCGGTGAAAGGTCAGGGCCACCACACGCTCCGTCTCTGAAAATCTAACCCGGCATGGTGGGCCCCCTCCTGTGCCCCTGGCATGGGCATTTATTGCGGCCAGTTTTTTTTTCACCTCACGCCGGAGGTCATTTATTTTCTTTTCTATCCCAGAGCGGGTCCGTGTCTCCCCCTCCCCCGATGAATTCACCTGCTCCGTGATCCTATCCAAGATCTCCCTCCTCCTGGCCGGGGTGGTGGTGGCACTCTGCGGGCCGTGGAGAAAACGCCCATAGTCGGTAATGGCCCGGGCAAGAATTCTTTTTTCCCCCACAGTAAAATTGAGCTTTCTTTTTCTCTCAGTCATACTCCCAAACAAACTCACTAGCAGTCACCAAAAATCTGTCACAAATACAAGCACAACCAATCAGACAAGAACACACACAAAGAGAAAAAGAACAGCCAAAAATCACACTAGCACTCAGCAAGAAACACACACAAAAAAATCAGATGAAAAAAAAAAGCAAGAAAACAAACGCTCAGAAATCTATCAATCAAACAAACAGTCTCAAACACTTATCAAAATACACTTTCACAAAACTACCAACAAGCACAAGATCACACAGAACACTAATCTCACAACTACAAAACACACTCTAACGAACAACAGAGCAAAAGCACTTGATTCAATGGGAAGGGACACAAAGGGATGTACTTTTGCAATGGAAGGGCGTTTGTGTGTGTCTATTTATGCTGTCTGCGTAGTTCACAACATTGCCCTAGTCCATTTCCAATTTCAATGATTGCGCCGCTCCCGAGTTGTGAGCATGCGCACAACGGAGCTGACATGGTTTCCTTCACGCGCGCATGCGCGAGTCGGCCGGCCCTTCATTTGCATGGGGTCACGGCTCATTTCAATGTAACACGCCCACGTCCCTCCCAATTTGTATTACTCCTCCTTACGCCTACGGAAAAAACCTTACGTTTGCGCAAGCTCTTGCGTAAAAGCTACGTGAATCGCCGGATTACGCGGCTAGATTGCGCAAGTCTAACGGAAAAGTGGTGCGCTACGCCGGAATGATAATGCGCCGATCTACGTGAATCTGCCCCAAGGTATTTACTGGCGGAAAAAAAATGTTTTATCATCCAAAGTTAAAACAACAAGGGCAAAAGATTTAATAGATTGAAATTTGAAAAAAAAAATCCAGAAGGTCTGCTTTAATAAGTGACTTTGTGTTTGTGCACAGCTAGGAACTGCGTCATTTTTAGACAAACCTGTGCTTTGCCCATTCAAAGAGGTTTGCTTTAATCCCCCCAACCATCCCTAGGATATACTTACCTTTCCTTCACTCTTTCCATTATCCCAGCAGCTGCACAGAGTAGCAAGGGAACAAAGATTAGGTTTGTGTACTCTGATTAGGGTAAAATTGAAACATTAATATTGTACATATTCTGCAACTGCCAACCTCCAATTCATGCCCATATTGTGTTTTTAAGTGACCCACGGACAGAGAAATAAGGCTTTTTTGTATGCCTTCAAGCAGCAACTATCCCTGTGGTCATCAGTCAGACCAGCCTGACATTGCTGCACACTCTACTATCCCATTCACGGCTTAGCTGCAATTTTCTGAGTCGTGTGTTTTCGTTATAATATCCATGGCAATGCAAAGAGCAGGGTATGATGTAATCCATAGCAACATAGAATATGAATATGTGCACTATATAATGTTTACCTTCTACCTCTCCACATACAGTATAAATAAATTAGCTAATTTGGTTAGTCTAGTGAATTGTGATTATTTAATTGTATACTGCGTATGATTTTAACTTTATATGAGTTTACAAGACATCTATCTATGATCCTATTAAGGTATTTTTTAGGGTTGTCTCGATACCACTTTTTTAGGACCGAGTACAAGTACCGATACTTTTTTCCATGTACTCACCGATACCGAATACCCATACTTTTTTTAAATGTCATGTGACAGTTTTCAAACTACAATAGAGATTAAGGATATTTTCTTTAGAATTATGAAGAACTCTAACTCAAGACATTATAAAAGAATAAAAATGAGTAAAAATGAATGAAAATGTTTCATCTGCTTGTCACGCAGTAGTAAAAAACTCAATGAATTTTCACAGAACATGTTGATAAATACAAAAAAAGTATTCGGCCAGGCATCGGAAGCATTTGTGCGAGTACAAGTACTCCCGCAAATACTCGGTATCGGTCCCGATACCGATACTAGTATCGGTATCGGGACAACCCTAGTATTTTTATTATTGTCACATGCTTTATTTGACCGAGAAGGGGATTTTTAATATATCTCTTTGTGAATAATATATTTCTGATAGTGTTACCATCCATAGTTTATTCATTATAGCTGTTCAAAGTTAGGCTGGCCATACAATATACAATTTTCTTGTACAATTTTCCTTTAGATTGACTAAAACCATATAATGTGAGGTCAAACCTAAACTCTTTCATTTTGTATGCAATCAGGCAGGCCCTGCATAGTTAAGGGTACATCTAAAGGAAATTGAATATATATTACATTTTTTGATCTGTAACCTATAGCTACACCTGACATAAAACACATCCTCCTTGCTCTTAAACTTAATTAGCCTAATAAACAACCTGTACACTAAAGCCTTGTACACACGATCAGTCCATCCGATGAGTGCGGTCTGATGGACCGTTGTCATTGGTTAACCGATGAAGCTGACTGATGGTCTGATGTGCCTACACACCATCGGTTTACATGGGGTTTACTTCCTCCCTGCAAAGGTAAAGCAAAATGGACTACTATGCATCACATATAAATACTTCGGCCCAGATTCAGATAGAATTAGATTATTGTAGAGTATCAGAAATACACTACGCCGTCGTTTTTTACCTGGCTCTACGTGGAATCCAGGTAGATTTTGTCCAGTAAAGACGTAGCGGCGTAGTGTATTTCTCCCGTCGCAATCCATCTACGCGAGTAGGGGGCGTGAAGCATTTAAAATAGGCGCGTTCCCGCGGCGATCGAACTGCGCATGCTCCGTTCGCAAATTTCCCTCCGTGCATTGCGCGAAATCACGTCGTTACGTCATTTTTTCTTGAGTAGCGTCGTTTCCGGAGATTCCTATTCCCGAACGAGTTACGTAAAAAAAAAAAAATTTAATTTCGACGCGGGAACGACGGCCATACTTAACATGGGCTACGCACCGTTAGACCAGCAAAAAGCTGGTCTAACAGTACGTATAAAAAAATAGACGAAAGCGATTGCGAAGACCGCTCGTATCTTCGTGGATCGCCGTAAAAACTCATTTGCATATCCCGACGCATGAAAACGACGCAAACTCCTCCCAGCGGCCGCAAAAATATCGCAGCGTAGATCCGAAGGCTAACGAAGACGTAAGCCTCTCGGATCGAAGCCCGAAGCCGCCGTATCATGGTTTGAGGATTCAAACTAGTGATACGGCGCGCGAAATTTGAAATTACTCCTGTCTAACACCAGTTAGACAGGCGTAATTGCTCTGTGAATCTGGGCCTTCCTCTTTATAAAGGGCCTTGAAAAGTATTCATACCCCTTGAAATTTTCCACATTTTATCATGTTACAACTAAAAACGTAAATTTATTTTATTAGGATGTTCAATGTGACCTGCAAATTAATCAATAATAAAAATACAGTCATGGCCGAAATTGTTGGCACCCCAGAAATTTTTCCAGAAAATCAAGTATTTCTCACAGAAATGTATTGCAGTAACACATGTTTTGCTATACTCATGTGTATTCCCTTTGTGTGCATTGAAACAAAACAAAAAAAGGGAGGAAAAAAAGCAAATTGGACATAACGTCAAACAAAACTCCAAAAATGGGCTGGTCAAAATTCTTGGCACCCTTAACTTAATATTTGGTTGAACACCCTTTGGAAAAAATAACTGAAATCAGTCGCTTTCTATAACCATCAATAAGCTTCTTACACCTCTCACCTGGAATTTTGGACCACTCTTCCTTTGCAAACTGCTTCAGGTCTCTCTTATTGGAAGGGCGCCTTTTCCCAACAGCAATTTTAAGATCTCTCCACAGGTGTTAAATGGGATTTAGATCTGGACTCATTGCTGGCCACTTTAGAACTCTCCAGCGCTTTGTTGCCATCCATTTCCTTGTGCTTTTTAATGTGTTTGGGGTCATTGTCTTGCTGGAAGACACAAGATCTCGGATGCAAACCTAGCTTTCTGACACTGGGCTCTACAGTGCGACCCAAAATCCTTTGGTAATCCTCAGATTTCATGATGCCTTGCACACATTCAAGGCACCCAGTGCCAGAGGCAGCAAAACAACCCCAAAACATCATTGAACCTCCGCCATATTTCACCGTAGGTACTGTGTTCTTTCCTTTGTAGGCCTCATTCCATTTTCGGTAAACAGTAGAACGATGTGCATAACCAAAAAGCTCTATCTTGGTCTCATCTGTCCACAAGACGTTTTCCCAGGAGGATTTTGGCTTACTGAAGTACATTTTGGCAAACTGTAGTCTTGCTATTTTATGTCTCTGTGTCAGCAGTGGGGTCCATTTGGGTCTCCTGTCATAGCATTTCATTTCATTTAAATGTCAACGGATAGTTCGCGCTGACACTGATGCTCCCTGAGCCTGCAGGACAGCTTGAATTTCTTTGGAACTTGTTTGGGGCTGCTTATCCACCATCCAGACTATCCTGCGTTGCAACCTTTCATCCATTTTTCTCTTCTTCCACGCCCAGAGAGATTAGCTACAGTGCCATGGGTTGCAAACTGCTTGATAATGTTGCGCACTGTGGCCAAAGACAAATCTAGATCTCTGGAGATGGACTTGTAACCTTGAGATTGTTGATATTTTTCCACAATTTTGGTTCTCAAGTCCTCAGACAGTTTTCTTTTCTTTCTGTTGCCCATGCTTAGTGTGGCACACACAGACGCACAATGCAAAGACTAAGCGAACTTCTCTCCCTTTTATCTGCATTCAGTTGTGATTTTTATATTGCCCACACCTGTTACTTGCCCCAGATGAGTTTAAAGGAGCATCACATGCTTGAAACAATCTTATTTATCCACAATTTTGAAAGGGTCCCAAGAATTTTGACCAGTCAATTTTTGGAGTTTTGTGTGACATTATGTCCAATTTGCTTTTTTTCCTACCTTTTTTTGTTTTATTCCAATACACACAAAGGGAATAAACATGTGTATAGCAAACCATGTGTCACTGCAATACTTTTCTGTGAGAAATACTTTATTTTCTGTAAAAATTTCTGGGGTGCCAACAATTTTGCCCATGACTGTATATATGTATTTATTTTCTGGAAGGTAAAAAACAGTCTCATATTGGATACAGAAATTGATAAACATCCAAAAAATATATATTAAAGACCATTGTCCTAGAAATAGAGCATAGCATAATAGTACACTGCACAATGTGGCATAAAATATCGTCCTCCATGTTTATGTGACTTTCAAACAGAGTGGTAAAATAATAATAAATCTAACTGAGCTAATATCAAATAGATTGTCTATTTAAAACACAAGATGCATCCAGATAGTCAGCCATGACTAAGGACTAACGTCCGAAACGCATTGGCTGTTTTACAGCTCTGTACATGTATTTAATTAAGGAATACTATTGTGGATGTCACCCTGAGTGACGACCATCCCTTTCCTTATTTTGATGCATCCAGATATGCCTGACATGTTTCATGGCTAAAAACCACTTCCTCAGGGGCGGGTGCATCTAAATAAATAGAGAAATATGATTAAGCCATTATAATAAAGTGCAGACAGGGAAAATAATATAATAATACGTGAGGCCGCGTACACATGATCGGTTAAACCAATGAGAATGGTCTGATGGACCGTTTTCATCGGTCAAATCTGATCGTGTGTGGGCGCCATCAGTTATTTAACCATCGGTTAAAAAAAGGGAACTTGTTTTAAAAATCGGTTAAAAATCCACGCATGCTCAGAATCAAGTTGACGCATGCTTGGAAGCATTGAACTTCATTTTTTTCAGCACTTCGTTGTGTTTTACATCACTGCGTTCTAACACGTCGTTTTTTTAACCGATGGTGTGTAGGCGCGACGAACCATCAGTCAGCTTCATCGGTTAACCGATGAAAACGGTCCATCAGACCGTTCTCAACAGATGGACTGATCGTGTGTACGCGACATAAGGGACAGTAAGGCCGTGTACACACAAGGAGACATGTCCGATGAAAACGGTCCAACGGACCGTTTTCATCGGACATGTCTCCTGGGATATTTTGGTCTGATGTGTGTACACACGTTCAAACCAAAATCCCCGCGGACAGACATCGCGATGACGTGGCGGTGACCTTGCCGCCGCGACGTCCGCAAACCAGGAAGTAAAATGCTTCCATGCATGCGTCGAGTTTATTCGATGCATGCGGGGGATTTCGGTCCGCTGGTTAGGCGTACTAACCAGCGGACATATCCGATGGACAGTTTTCCAGCAGATAAGTTTTAAAGCATGTTTTAAAACTTTTGTCTGCTGGAAACCTGTCTGCTAGGCCGTACACACGACCGGATATGTCCGCTGAAACTGGTCTGCGGACCAGTTTCAGCAGATATGTTCGATCGTGTGTACGCGGCCTTATAAACTATCCCCACATATACTCACTCAAAAAAGAAACCTAGAACCTGCGAGACCCAAACCTATAGACTGCCTATAGTGTCCATACTGGGAACTGTGGTAGATTGGACTCACCAGGGAGTCAAGCGCACACACATGATCCCAATTGGTAGATTATTTGGGCTCCATTTCTGTGAAGTTCAAAAATGAACTATAAGTAAATACTATTAATAAAGAACATACTACTTTTTTTTTTAAAAAGCAGGGAAGAGAAAAGGAATGGAGCCCAACCCCAGAATATACTAGACATAAAGATAAAGGAAAATTACCTATTGACACAACAGGGAAGACTGCAAACCAATACCAAATGCAAGGTGTGTGAGGGAGGTGCTGCCGTACGGACAGACTAAGGTGGCGTACACAAGACCGAGAAACTCGTCGGGCGAAACTCATCGTTCTGCCTGTCGAGTTCCTAGTTCGGCAGTCAAAAAGCTTGTCGAGCCAAATTTTCCCATTGAACAACGAGGAAATAGAGAACTGCTCTCTTTTTGGCTCGACGAGTTCCTCGACGGGTTGCTCGGCGAAAAGTGTATACACGACCGAGAAAATCGGTCGTGTGTACGGCGCCTAACACCAAATGGAGATGTTATATGTGCTTGAACTAACCAGGAGGCCCTAATTGGACCCATCAGGAAGTCAAGCACACACACACAGTCCCACACTAATTAATATACAAAGGAGGGTAGATGTTAGAAAAAAATAAATAGTAAATTGTTTGGGCTCCATTTCTGTGAATTACAAAAATCAACTATAGGTAAATACTTATAATAAAGAGTATACTACTTTCTAAACAAAACAGGGAAGAAAAATGGAATGGAGCTCAACCCCAAAAATACTAGACATATAGATAAAAGGGAATTCACCTATTGACACAACAGGGTAAACCAAAATCAAATATCACAAGCAGGGCCGTCTCTACCATAGGGCAAACAGGGGCAGCTTTTTTTTTTTAGGGGTCCGGAGGTCCGGAGGTCCCCAGGGGCCCGGAGGCCCCCAGGGCCCAAGATGGCAACCCCCCTCTTTTTTTAATTTATTTTTAAATAAAAAAATATATTTATTTTATATATTTTTATTTTATTTTTTATTAAAGGGCCAATTTTTTTAAATATATTTTTATTTTTTATTAAAGGGCCAATTTTTTTTTTAGGGGTCCCCAGGGACCCGGAGGCCCCCAGGGCCCAAGATGCCAACCCCCCTTTTTTTATTTTTTTTTAAATAAAAAAAATATATTTATTTTATATATTTTTATTTTATTTTTTATTAAAAGGCCAATTTTGAATTCTGGAGGTCCCCAGGAGCCTGTAGTTCCCCAGGGCCCCGGATGAAGACCCCCCTTTTTTATTAAAAAAAACTTGTTTATATATTTCTTTTAATATATATATATATATATATATATATATATATATATATATATATATATATATATATATATATATATATATATATACATATTATATAATATAAATATTATTATTTTTTCTAAAGGTCCCAGAGGTCCCCAGGGCCCTGGATGGCAACCCCCCTTTTTTTATAATTTTTTTTATATTTTATTTCTTTTTTTTTTCTTTTTATTTCTTTTTATTTATATATATATATGTATATATATATATACATATATATATATATATATATATATATATATATAAAATTAAAGGGCTCAGAGGTCCCCAGGGCCCCATGTGGCAAACACCATTTTTTATTTTTTTTATAAATGTTTATTTTTTTTATTTTTGTTTATATATTTTTTTTTATTAAAGGGCCCAAAGGTTCCCAGGGCCCTGGATGGCAACCCCACTTTTTTTTTTATAAGTGTTTATTTTTAATATATTTTTTTTATTTTATTTTTTATTAAAGGGTCCAGAGGTCCCGGATGGCAACACCCCTTTTTTTATATATATTTTTCTTTATTAAATCTTTTTTTTGTAAAGGGCCTCCCGCTTCTAAATTCGCGGCAGCCCCGCCCCCCGGCGCCTCAATTTAAGGGGGCAGCACCCCCCCTCCCGTTCTCTGCTCCAGGGGGCCCATGCCTGAAGCTGTGTAAGGGGCCCCATAATTCCTGATGGCGGCCCTGCCGCCCGTTAAGCCCCTGTGCTGCCCACAAATCAGGCTGAAAATCATCAGCGGCATGCAGCCAGGTGACAGTACTGCTTCCCTTCCCAGTGTTTTAAAATGTACAGAACACCTGGCTTCCCTTTAGACGTGCACTTCTCCCTTCCTGCCACTGGGTGCTGCTTGTATATAAAAGTGAATTAGAATGTGATTTTATAACATCCCCAGTTTGCTCTTCCCGATGCGGCTGACTTCTTCATGTCCTGCTCCTCAATGTATGTCACTGTTTGCTAATCTATATTGTAAATATAAGTTTTCTCTAGAGTGTGCCCAAAGTCTTTATAATATTTGATGATTCACTGTAGGTCTGGTCAGTGTTTTAAAAAGTTCCTGTATTTTACACATGGCATGGCATGGGGTCACAGCACCGTCTGTCCATTCTGCTTTAGCACCATGGGACCCCATGCCATGCCATGTGTAAAATACAGGAACTCTTTAAGTCACAGACCAGACCTGCAGTCCAGGCTGAGTAAGGCCTCAGAGCACATGGCATTACTGTCTTTATTTAACTGCTTGATGGGCTTATTTTGGGCCTGACTGGTTCACATGTATGTGTTTTGGCGGCCCACATTTGTGCAGGCACAGCAGCCCATTCATTTGATGCCTCATGTAATAGGCTGAGCACACGGCACACCTATGCCCATCAAGCAATGAAATACAGCACTGTCTGTCCATTCTGCTGTCTGCTGTGACTTATCTGTAGTTCCCGCACTGTCAAACTCGCTGCATTTTTAGACGTTTAGGTCACGCTTTTAAAAACACAGTGCGTTTGTGTGTGCAAGAACTGCAGGTAAGTAGCATGGTGCAAAAGTAGAATGGATTTCAAGGCAACTGATTTTTAAAATGCTGAATGCACCTTTTTTCTGCAGGAAACAAAGGCATGGCGGCCCATTCAAATCAATGGGCTGCTGTGCCTGCACAAATAAGGGCCGCCAAAACACATACATGTGAATCAGCCAGGCCCAAAATAAGCTGAAGGGGGGCCCAAAAAAAATGTTTGCCCAGGGCCCAAACCATATTAAAGACGGCCCTGATCACAAGGTGTGTGAGAGAGGTGCTGCCGTACGGGCAGAACACCGAATGGAAAATGATAAATTGTTTTCAATTTTTTTTACAAATAAATATGTGAAAAGTGTGGCGTGGATTTGTATTCAGCCCCCTGAGTCAATACTTTGTAGAACCACCTTTTGCTGCAATTACAGCTGCAAGTCTTTTTGGTGATGTCTCTACCAGCTTTGCACATCTAGAGAGTGAAATGTGTCCATTTGCAAAATAGCTCAAGGTCTGTCAGATTGGATGGAGCGCATCTGTGAACAACAGTTTTCTAGTCTTGCCACAGATTCTCAACTGGATTTAGGTCTGGACTTTGACTGGGCCATTCTTACACAAGAATATTCTTTGATCTAAACTATTCCATTGTAGCTCTGGCTATATGTTTAGGGCCGTAGTCCTGCTGGAAGATGAAGCGCCACCCCAGTCTCACGTCTTTTGCAGACTCTAAGGCCACGTACACACGATCGAACATGTCCGCTGAAACTGGTCCGCAGACCAGTTTCAGCAGACATGTTCTATCGTGTGTACGGCCTATTGGACCGTTTTCCAGCGGACCAAAGTTTTAACACATGCTTTAAAACCTGTCCGATGGAAACCTGTCCGTCGGACAGGTTCGATGGTTAGTACACAAAATCATCGGACCAAAAACCCGCGCATGCTCAGAATCAAGTCGACGCATGCTTGGAAGCATTAAACTTCGTTTTTTCATCACGACGTTGTGTTCTACGTCACTGCGTTCTGGTCTGATCAAATTTTGGTCCGATGGTGTGTACACACATCAGACCAACAGACCACTTCAGCATGGTCCGATGAAAACGGTCCGTCGGACAAGTTTCAGTGGACCGGTCCGATCGTGTGTACAGGGCCTTACAGGTTTTCTTCTAAGATTGCCCTGTATTTGGCTCCATCCATCTTCTCATCAACTCTGACCAGCTTCCCTGTCCCTGCTGAAGAAAAGCATCCCCACAACACGATGCTGCCACCACCATGTTTCAGGGTGGGGTTGGTGTGATCAGGGTGATGTGCAGTTAGTTTTCCTCCACACAAAGTGTTTTGCCTTTAGGCCAAAAAGTTAAATTTTGGTCTCATCTGACCAGAGCACTTCCTTCCAGACATTTGCTGTGTCCCTCACATGGCTTCTCGCAAACTGCAAACGGAACTTCTTATGGCTTTCTTTTAACAATTGTTTTTTTCTTTCCACTCTTCCATAAAGGCCAGATTTGTGGAGTGCACGACTAATAGTTGGCCTTGTCGACAAATTCTTCCACCTGAGCTGTGGATCTCTGCAGATCCTCCAGAGTTACCATGGGCCTCTTGGCTGCTTCTCTGATTGATGCTCTCCTTTCCCCACCTGTCAGTTTAGGTTGACCGCCATGTCTTGGTAGGTTTGCAGTTGTGCCATATTCTTTCCATTTTCAGATGATGGATTGAACAGTGCTCCTTGAGATGTTCAAGCTTGGGATATTTTTTTATAACCTAACTTCTTTAAACTTCTCCACAACTTTATCCTTGACCTGTCTGATGTGTTCCTTGACCTTTATGATGCTGTTTGTTCACTAACGTTCTCTAACAAACCTCTGAGGGCTTCACAGAACAGCTATATTTATCAGGGCCGGACTAGGAATGAAAACCAGCCTTGGAAATAATTTCATACCAGCCCCATAGCATTATTATACCAGACCAACATCATGACGTAATTTTCTTGTTCATAAAAAACATACATTTTAAAGCACATTTGAAGAGTGTATTATGTATAGATTCGACACATATGAAAGCACATAAGGTGTATATATATATATATATATATATATATATATATATATATATATATATATATATATATATAAATAAAAGCAAATTACAGTTAAAAGTGGTAAAAGTGGAGCAATCATCAAGAGAGAGGGTGCAACGGAGAGAGAGAGAGAGAAAGGGCGCAGCGGTGAGAGAGAGAGAAAGGGTGCAACGGCGAGAGAGAGAGTGCAATGGCGAGAGAGAGTGCAATGGCGAGAGAGGGTGCAACGGAGAGAGAGAGAGAGAGGGAGAAATGGCGAGAGAGAGGGTGCAACTGTGAGAGAGAGAGGGAGGGGGTGCACCACAAAATGGAGGGAGGGGGTGCACCACAAAATGGTGAGAGAGAGAGATTATTATACAGATTACAAATTGCAGGAGCAGCAAAGGTGACAGAGAGAGGGGGTGTGCACCATGCAATAGTGAGAGACTCTCACCATTGCATGGTGCACCCTCCCTCTCTGTCACATAATATTAATAATCTCTCTCTCACCATTGCATTGTGCATTCCTCTCTGAGATTATTATTTAGATTACAGTTTGCAGGGGCAGCAAAGGTAGGTGGCAGAAAAAGGAGGGGGTAGGAGGGGGGGCATGCAATGGTGAGAGAGAGAGATTATTATACAAATTGCAGGGGCAGCAAAGGTGACACAGAGAGAGGGCGCACCATGCAATGGTGAGAGAGGTTCATCATTATACAGATTGCAATTTACGTGTTCACCTTGTTGTGCTCCAAGGGTGGCTGCCACCGCCCTTCACATCTCTGCCCTCACTCGTGACCCTGCAGCCTAAAACATTGTAGGCGGTGCTGGCGCCGCACGAGCCGATGGAACTAGTTCTGACGTTCTCCTGCTCGGCCTCGGCTCCTCCCCTCAGAGCAGGCACATGATCACTCCACAGTCCACAACAGGCGCCAATGAGAAGAATAGTACGGCGGCGAGCATGGCGGCCGCGCAACCCGCCGCTGCTTTTGACGGACAACATGACACACACTGCAGCTAGGCAAAAAAGCGGCCCCAGGGCACTGATTGCAGGCGTCCACCCCTGCATAATTGGAAAGTGCGGCGGCCGCCGTGGCGATGGAAGCCGTGATTGCGGTCCGCTGCTGCTTTTTATTTCACTGACAGCAGGCAAAAGCATGCGGCCTACCGGGAATTTTCCCGGTATCCCGGTAGGCCAGTCCGACCCTGATATTTATACTGAGATTAAATTACAGAGGTGGATTCTATTTACTAATTAGGTGACTTCTGAAGGCGATTGGTTCCACTAGATTTTAGTTAAGGGTATAAGAGTAAAGGGGGCTGAATACAAATGCACACCACACTTTTCAGATATTTATTTGTAAAAAATGTAAACCATTTATAATTTTCCTTCCACTTCACAATTTTGTGCCACTTTTTGTTGATCTATCACATAACATCTCAATAAATTATATTTACATTTTTACTTGTAATTTCAAGGGGAGGAATACTTTTTCAAGGCACTGTATGTAAAGACTTTGGCCTTATTTTGTTTAGTACTTTACACACACAATCTGCATATTGTTTTGTACTTTGTATGCATTATGTGGTAGTCTCCTTTTTTTCTTGCTCATTTATATTTGATTTTGACCTTCCTAATAAAATCATTCATAAACAAATAATACAAAAAAATATATATTATCATACAAGATTTTTATAGCGCCAATAGGGCTTTACGTGGTTTGTCTCATGTTCTAAAATTAGAGGGTATAACGCCCGTGAAGAGAAGGACTTTGATTATGAGGAAGCCATGCTCAAGGCTGCACTGATGTATAACATAGTCTTGCAATTCCTAGGTTTGTCTGCTATATACAAGTGTACATGGTCAACAAAGAGAATACCAAATAAGACCCCATACACACTATTAGATTTTCTGCTGATTTTTGTCTTCAGATTTACCAAAACCATATAATATGAGGTCAAACCTTAAAGTGGTTGTAAACCCTTACAGACCACTTTTACCTACAGGTAAGCCTAGATTAAGGCTTACCTGTAGGTGCAAGAAATATCTCCTAAACCTACACGGTTTAGGAGATATTTCCAAAAGACTTGCACCGTCGCACTGAGCGTACCATTACTAACGGCGATCCTGCTGTTAGTTGCGGCATCCGCGCATGTGCGGGAGTGACGTCATCGCGACTCCGGCCAGTGACAGCGCCGGAGCCACGATATGAGGAAGACCCTCAGGGAAAGATGGCGGCAGCGGATGTGAGGAACGAGCACCGCTACAGGGGCTTGGGTCTCATGTAAGTAATACATGTAATTCATTATGCCTTTTTCTTGCAGGGTTTTTTTTTCAGATTTTTTTCAAGAGGGTTTACTTCCTCTTTAACCTCCCTGGCGGTATGATTCTGTCTGGAATTACGTACCAAAAGCGGTACAATCATTTTGCATGGAAATTCTGTGTTTTAAAAAGTAAGCCTGCAATTTTTAGGAATAACTCACTTAAATTTGTCCAAACCAGAGTCTAGTAGACATCCCGGGTATGATAAAGTTTGAAACACAAAATCATAAAATTATAATATAATAAATAACTATAAATAATTATAACAAATAATAATGTAATTATAATAAAAATTATTCACTAATGTAATCAAATCAAAATCACTGAAATTTGCTCAGTTGCAGAATTGTCGCTGTCATTACTTTTATTTTTTTATGACGAATTTCCCCACAAATCGCTATCGCTCAATTCTGCAAGTGATTATCATTTATTATCGCTGTTTTCTAGCTGCTCTAAAATCACTTTTGACATAAAGGGACACTTTTGGTTGCTATGGACAATCTACAGTTTGCAGGCACAAAAAAAATGTTTTTATTATGTAAAAGAACATGCAGGGCACAGGGCAGACCACTAGGGACAAGGGGGGTGTGTACTCTTTACATACAGTACTGTAATCTATAAGATTACAGTATTCTGTATGTAATGTGTTTGTTTACTTTTTTGAATTTGCCGCCGGTCTCCGCCCCCGTGCGCCGTTACGTCGCAGGGAACGGAGATCGGCGGCGCGCGGGCACTGTGTGAGTCGAATGGAGGACGCCACTCGCTCACACAGCGGGGATGCATCGCTGGATCCAGGGACAAGGTAAGTACAGTACCCCGCCTGGATACAAGGTAAGCCAGCGCGCTGCAGGCTCTGCATATTCACCCCGAGCGCGACTCGGGATATCGATTTTTACATAAAAAATCCACCCCGAGTCACGCTCGGGGATACCGGCAGGGGGGTTAAGAGTTTTAATTTGTATACAATTAGGCAGGCCCTTGCACTATGTGGTTTTGGAAGACGAAAATCTGCAGAAAATCTAATGGTGTGTATGGGGTCTAAGAGAGAAAGAGAAAAGGATACACTTCCATACAGGAAATAAGAATAGCTATGGGTGGAGGAGGGAAGGCTTCAAAACCCCCTGAATGTTTCCCTCTATATTGGTTTTCTAAAAGGAAGTTAACAAATGATATTTTATTACACATTACACACTAACAAAATAACGACACATGAAATAATGTACCCATTCCCCAAAATAACTTGGTTCATGGACAGGCAGATATAGCTGGTTGTAACTAAAAAAAGGTCAACACTTTGAAAGGATGCATTGCATCATGGGAATGCAAGTTTTTCCTGGTCTAGACATACCAGCTATAGGTCTAGGGCAGGGATCCTCAAACTACGGCCCTCCAGCTGTTGTAGAACTACAAATCCCATAAGGCATTGTAAAACTCTGACATTCAGAGACATGACTAGGCATGATGGGAATTGTAGTTCCTGAACAACTGGAGGGTGTAGTTTGAAGACCCATGGTCTAAGGCAGGGGTCTCCAAACTGCAGCCCGAGGGCTAGGTGTGGCCCTTTGCTAACCTTTATCCGGTCCTTGGGGCACAATTCCTCTCACTGATATGAGGCACTATTCCTCCTACTGACACCAACAATA
The DNA here is from genome assembly GCA_029574335.1 of Rana kukunoris. Taxonomy (NCBI): domain Eukaryota; kingdom Metazoa; phylum Chordata; class Amphibia; order Anura; family Ranidae; genus Rana; species Rana kukunoris. The sequence continues at coordinate 84,777,943 of CM056059.1, forward strand.
GGGCACTATATTTTCAAATGATACCAATGATGGGATACTGTTTCTCTTACCAATATGTCTCCTCCTATTGACCACCAAAGCCAAGGCCATATTTATTCTCACTGATGCTGGGCCCGTGACATTTCCTGCCCCTGTTGGCCACAATCTGGTCCTCCTAAAGTCTGAAGGACAATAAAGTGGCCCTTTGATTGAAAAGTTTGGAGACCCCTGGTCTAGGGTGAAGAGGAGGGAAGCAGAGGCATGACCTGAGGTAGAGGCATGGCCACAAACTAGGACAAAAATTCCATCTCATCTACAGTACATTTCCTAACAGAGTCATGATGCCACTATAAAAAGTTATTTGATTTTACAGAAACTTTATTTCAAAGAAATTGTAGGTAAAATTATTGCATTCTATACCGTAATTCCTCTTTAATAATGTCATTATCATGGGTCAATTGAAAAATGTTACCCACGTAATTATTACCATTTTCCAAAGTGATGCTAACAAGTTCATCATTGGGGCTTTACCAAAGATAACTCAGCAATGCTTTTGCTTCGACGTCCTTCTTTCATATATCAAATTTGTTTTCTTGTTTTATTGATGTCGGATTCCATCCCATGACTGGCAGTAAAAATGTCAAAGTGTTTCCTTCTTTTTCTTTGGCACAGATAGTTGCTACAATAATGGCAATAACAGGAATTGTCATGATGGCGTATGCAGATGGTTTCCATGGTGATTCAATTATTGGAGTGGCTCTGGCTGTTGGATCTGCTTCTGCATCAGCACTTTACAAAGTAAGAAAGAAAAGAATGTATCTGTTGATGTTCATATACTATATATAAAATTGTTATTGTAGTTTATGCAGGTGTCTTAACCACTTGCCGACCAGCGCACGACACAATGGCTCAGCTGGGCAGATGGACTTACCTGTACGTCCCCTTTAAGAATATAGACAGGTTTGTTCTAAGGTCCCCGACCTAAAGAACCAGCAAGGAAAGGGTAGGGCCATGGTTGGACTATTCCGGTACTTGTAATAAAGATGTAGCATGTACACACAAATTATAAAGTTAATACAGAGCATTTTTATTGAATACAAAATAAGACAAGACATAGATTAAAAAAGGAGACAATTGACTTGACCGGTTTCGCGGCTATGGCCGCTTCACCAGAAGTATGTCTACAATGCCCCATCGGTGGGTGGAGTGGGCGACACCGCATGATGTCCAGTAAGGTGATCAGGGGGTGCGCATACGGATGGACCTATTGCTGCAATACAATATTGTATTGTGTGTAGGGGGCCCCAGGAGTGGGAGCCCGAGCTAAGATGTCTATGTAGGGCCACGTTTAGCCTCCACAGGTAGGTCCATGGTGATGGACCACATAGGGAGGGGGACGACAATGGATCCCAGGAGGGCATTAGGGTAATGAAGCCTATCGGTGGCACTGCGGGCTGGGTAAAGCCACAGAGGTCACAGGGTAACAGCGTCCATGTGGTACGCCCCGTATATATATCCCCTCCTCACTTTCTACCCACAGAGGCTATATTTAAATTTTCCCTTTAAGAAGCGGTATTGTGGGCACAAGTGCCCGCCGCAAGATCCGTGAGTCCGACCGTGGCTCCCGTGGACTCGATGTCCGCGGGGATACCCGCGAACATCTCACGGAGAGGAAGAACGGGGAAATGCTGATGTAAACAATCTTCCTAGTGACAGGACACTGATCTCAGCTCCCTGTAACCGGGAGCGGTGATCAGTGTCGTGTCACACACAGCCCATCCCCTCTACAGTTAGAAGCACTCCCTAGGACACACTTAACCCCTTCAGCGGCCCCTACTGGTTAACCCCTTCACTGCCAGTGTAATTTACACAGTAATCAATGCATTTGTATAGCACTGATCACTTTATTAATGACAATGGTCCCAAAATGGCATCAAAAGTGTCTGATGTGTCCACCATAATGTCGCAGTCACGACAAAATCGCTGATCGCTGCCATTACTAGTAAAAAATGATTATTAATAAAAATGCCATAAAACTATCCCCTATTTTGTAGACACCATGGGCCAGATTCAAGTACAATTACATTGGCGCAGAGTATCAGAGATACACTACGCCGCCGTATTTTACCTGGCTCTACGACGAATTCAGGTAGATTTTGGCCCGTACGGTACGGCGGCGTAGTGTATTTCTCGCCGCAGAATCGAAATACGCGATTAGGGGGCGTGAAGCATTTAAATTAGGCACGTCCCCGTGGCGATCAAACTGCGCATGCTCCGTTCTGAAATTTCCCGCTGTGCATTGCGCGAAATAACGTCGTTACGTCATTTTTTGTATGAGTAGAGTCGTTTACGGACATTCCTATTCCCGGACGACTTACGTAAAAAAAAAAAAAAAAAAACGTTGGAAAACTTAACATTGGCTTAACATTGGCTGTCTAATATTAGACCAGCTAAAAGCTGGTATAACTTTACGCGGCAAAAAGATGACTAAAGATGCCGTAAGAGATTGCGAATGACATTCGTAACTTCGTGGATCGTCGGCAAAAGCTCATTTGCATACCCCGACGCGGAAAATGACGGGAACTCCACCCAGCGGCCGCAAAATTATTGCAGCGTAGATACGAAGGCGTACGAACACGTAAGCCAGTCGGATTGAAGCCCGAAGCCGTCGTTTCATGGTTTGAGGATTCAGACTAGTGAAACGACGCGCGTAATTTGAAAGTACTCCAGTCTAACGCGAGATAGACAGGAGTAAGGGCTCTGTGAATCTGGCCCTATAACTTTTGCGTAAACCAATCAATAAACGATTATTGCATTTTTTTTTAACCAAAACATGTAGAAGAACACGTATCGGCCTAAACTGAGGAAAACATATATTTTTTTATATATTTTTGGGGGATATTTATTATAACAAAAAGTAAAAAATATTGCTTTTTTTTTTCAAAATTGTCAGTCTATTTTTGTTTATAGCGCAAAAAATTAAAACTGCAGAGGTGATCAAATACCACCAAAAGAAAGCTCTATTTGTGGGGAAAAAAGGACATACATTTTGTTTGGGAGCCACCTCGCACGACCACACAGTTGGTCAGTTAAATCGACGCAATGCCGAATTGCAAAAAGTGGCCTGGGCTTTGGCCAACCAAATGATCCAGGGCTTAAGTGGTTAAGTATGTGAGCCACAATAATATAACTTTGAAACTTTAAGTTTCAAAGTCTCACCAACCTTTCACCTCCATAGGTTACTCTAATGCCGCGTACACACGGTCGTTTTTTGCGATGAAAAAAAACGTCGTTTTTTAAAACGTCATTTAAATTGATCGTGTGTGGGCAAAACTTCGTTTTTTGCCTTAAAAAAAACGACCAAAAAAAAAATTCCAACATGCTTGAATTTTTTGTGTCGTTTTTCAAAACGTCATTTTTTGTTTCACAAAAAGTCACCGTGTGTAGCAAAAACGTCGTTTAAAACGACGTTTTTCAACCCGCGCATGCCCAGAAGCTAGTTATGAAGCGAGCTTCAATGGAAAAGTGTGGTGAACGTAACCTCGTTTTTTGTGAAAAAACGATGGTGTGTATGCAACATTGTCTTTGAAAGTGACGTTTCAAAAACGTCGTTTTTTACTTCACAAAAAACGTCGTTTTTTTTCATCGCAAAAAACGACCGTGTGTACGCGGCATAAGGCCCCATTCACACCTGAGCGTTTTGTAGCTTGAAGCTTCAAAATAATTTTCTTTCGAAAATCTTATCTAAGAATTTTAGTTTGTATTCCGCACCGTTAGTGGGCTGCAGCAACAGCTGATTTTCGTGCGGCCATTGAATTTTAATAATCGGACATGTTGGATTTTTTTTCAAAAACAAGCGATTTTCTAATTAATGATGGGAGAATCATGCGAGAAATGTAATTGAAAAAGAAATGCACATGTGCAAGAAAAGAAAATTCTCGGAAAGAAAAGAAGATTCCCAGACACAAAAATTATTTTCTGTAGGAACAATCTGTAGGCAATCTGCGATTTTTATTGTGACCGTGACATTGCGGCGGACACTTTTGTCACATTTTTGGGACCATTCACATTTACACAGCGATTAGTGCTATAAAACTGATTACTGTGTAAATGTGACTGTCAGGGGAGGGGTTAACACTAGGGGGCGAGGAAGGGGTTAATATGTTCCCTAAAGTGTGTTCTAACTGTAGGGGGAGGGGACCGATGTGTGTTTCTCTGTACTGGGAACACACATCAGTCTCCTCACCGCTGACAGGACATGGATCTGTGTGTTTACATGGCCCTGCCGTGATTGCGGGCAATCGTGGGTGCCTGGCGGACATCGCAGCCGCCGGGCACGCGCATCGGGTCCCAAGCAATGCCGCCCGGGAATGCAAGGACGTCATATGACGTCCACTCTGAGGGAGGGAGGGTTCCCGCCGACGTCATTTTACAATGACTCGGTAGGGAAAGTTTTAAATACTCACACCATAAAAGGTATCATTTAACTTGGCCTTTTCTTTATCAGGTCATAAAACAACATATAGGTGTCCATTTGCTAAAGCTGAAGAGTGAAAAATCTGGTGCAGCTCTGAATAGAAATCAATCAGCTTCTAGTTCTTTTTTTTTTTGTGCCAAAGGTTAATTAAAAAAAACTGAAATTAGAAGCTGATTGGCTTCCATGCACAGCTGCACCCGATTTTGCACATTATAGTTTTAGTAAATCAAACCCATAGTTTGTTATTCTCATTTGTATTTATGTTGTAACCTTGAAAGTCATTGGTGCTCTAGAAATAAATAATAATTGATTGGCTAATAGACTGAGATTTTACCAGTTGTTTAATTTTTCTTTCCTCTGGATTCACCGTTTACACTTTCTATTGAATATCCCTAAAAAGCAACATGCTGAGTTTATCCAAAATTGATCCATGTTTATTGTTCCAGGTCTTATTTAAGATGTTTCTGGGAACGGCAAACTTCGGTGAAGCGGCACATTTTTTCTCTACTGTAGGCTTCTTCAATTTAATCTTCATATCATGCACACCAATCATTCTTTATTTTACCAAAGTAGAGCACTGGTCCTCATTCTCAGCCCTGCCATGGGGCTATCTATGCGGTGTGGCTGGTCTCTGGTTGGGTGAGTAGAAATCTTGACTGCTACATATTTTTTTAGTTTCCTCATATGAACCCTCTTCCAGACCTAAATATGTAAAAGGCCATATAGGTATAAGCAAAGGGTAGACAAATATCACATCATCTATGTCAGGGCTCAAAATGTCAAGTCCTGAGCTACTAGCCAGGTCTCAAGGGTTACTTGCCACCAGTTGCCCCGCCCAACCCCTACCCTGCCCGCCCCTAAACACGCCTTCACAAATTATCTCATGAAATGACACTTAAAGTTGTTTATAATTATAACTTTATTCTGCATACAACATTTTATCTGTGCCCAAAAATGCAGCCTGCATGTGTCCCCCCAGTGCAGCCTGCTTGTCTCCCCCCCCAGCAATCTGCTTGTGTCCCCCCAGTGCAGTCTGCTTGTGTCCCCCCAGTGCAGCCTGCTTGTGTCCCCCCAGTGCAGCCTGCTTGTGTCCCCCCAGTGCAGCCTGCTTGTGTCCCCCCAGTGCAGCCTGTTTGTGTCCCCCCAGTGCAGCCTGCTTGTGTCACCCCAATGCAGCCTGCTTGTGTCCCCCCAATGCAGCCTACCTGCGTAGGGGAAGAGAGAGGAGAGCCACCACCTGGTTGATCAGAGTGTGGGGGGAAAATAACAGCTTTAATTTCAATAGAACTCATAAAACCTAGGCTACCACACTCGCCAGCCCTCAAAATCCACTCGCAAAATGCGAGCAGGCGAGTGGATTTTTTGGGGGCTGATCTATGTGACCCTGTTAACTGAAAAGAAGAGTCTGATGCCCCGTACACACGATCGGAATTTCCAATGGCCTAAAATCGATTTTTCGACGGAATTCCGTTCAAGCTGTCTTGCATACACACTGTCAGACCAAATTCTGACCGTCCAAAACGCGGTGATGTAAAACACTACGACGAGCTGAGAAAAATTAAGTTCAATGCTTCCGAGCATGCGTGGGTTTTTTCTCAGTTGGAGTTGCACGCAGACGATAGGATTTTTCCTATCAGTTTTTTTGTTTTACATCGGAAAAAATAAAACATGTCCTATTTCTAAACACAGACAGAAAAAAGTCCGATCTGAATTTCCAAAGAAAAAACGTTATCTGACTTTTTTCATCGGAAAATCCGATCATGTGTACGTGGCAAAATACTTACCTCTCTAAATACTCTACATACCTATGCTGTAGAACAGGGACATGCAATTAGCGGACCTCTAGCTGTTGCAAAACTACAAGTCTCATTATGCCTCTGCCTCTGGGTGTCATGCATGTGGCTGTCAGAGTCTTGCTATGCCTCATGGGACTTGTAGTTCTGCAACAGCTGGAGGTCCGCTAATTGCATATCCCTGCTATAGAATGTCACTATTGATGAGGAATGGTCCCACCAGTCTTCTGTTTCCCCCCGTTGCGCTCACTGTGGGTTCTCCTGTTGACCTCAACGTCACTACTGTGTGACATGGAGGTCATCAAGAGAAACCACTGATTATAGCAGGGGACACAAGAAATTAAAGCCTAGTCCTATGGCTATGGTGCGTCACGCCCTCCGAAAAAAGGCGAAATAGGACTCGGCTATATACGGCGCCTGCGCAGTCAGCTCCTAGGTCTGTGCGCAGGCGCCGTATAGCGCCGGGAATAGCCGAGTCCTAAATCGGCTATTTTCGGAAGGCGTGACGCGCATAGCTGCGCCATTCACCCGCGGTGGACAAAAAAGGAAATTATTCATTAAACAATAAGTTGAGCAATTAAAAAAAACGCCAGTATGCTGGATGGGATGGGACAGAGTAGTTTTAGGGTGAACCACCGCTTTAAATACTCCTGGAACTGTTGGTTTTCCAGCAGCCTTTAGGACATAATTCCTCTTCAACGGGGCAGCTCAGACAACAGGAGAGGTAGAGTAAGTATTTACAGTTTTAGTTTCAGGATGCAGCTTTTCTTGGAATTCCAGATGGGCAACCAGGTCATTTTACCGCAAATTCAGTGCTTCACTCATGCAAACAACAACTTAAATTTTGTGTCCCTTTCCCAGCACTATAGATATTTCCTTTGCTTCTCCGATTTCTGAATTGAAGGAAAATGGCAGCACACCGTAGTAACGAAAGTCCCTTTTATTGAACTACATTGTGCTTACACCATGAGTAAGCACAATGTAGTTGTGTGAAACGCGCCATCCTCTGCCCCGGCTGTTGCACTTGTGGTACCTTTGTGCATCTCTACTACTTTTTCAATAAAAGGATTATCGTTATATCGGTGTACTGCCATTTCCTTCAATTTAGTTCCAACGCGGTAGGCGAGCCAAGGCGTGCACCCGCACGTGGAGTCCCACCCATCTAACCTCATCTGGATTGGCTTACTTGGAGCAGCGGCTTTTCCTTATGTTCACTTCTCCGATATTTGTTCAGCATCAAGGAGAAGAAGCCCCCTTTTCTAAGCTACAAGTTGCTCCGGTCATAGCTTAAATCGTGCTATAGACTCCTTCCATATGACAACAGTGGTGCTTGGCCTAGCACAGTCACATGTATCTGGTAATTGCTCCTGGTAAATAAATAGTAAGGTCTGGAAGCAATGGAAAAGTCAGGGTGCGTTGTTAGGAATGGGGGGGGATCGAAGCAATCTTGTTCCTCTGCATGGGCAAAGTGTAGGTTTGCTTTAAATTTTATTAGCATACCCCTTAGCAAATTTATGTCGATGTCTTCATACCCTAGTTTGTAATTCTATACAGTATGTGCATCGCAGTATTCATAGCAGTGTTCACTAGAACTAAAAAAATAAACTTTTTGTTTCTATTCATTATTTATATCAATTTGATTAGTTAAATTAGTTTAATTTGTTTTCGTAATTTGCTTTGTTTTTTCAAATCCCATTCAAATCAAATTCCATTTGATTTAAATCGAATTCCATTCGAAATGTAATTTATTCTGTTTGAAATTCAAATTTTGGAAGATGGTTATATTCTTTCTATTCCATTTTGTTCTATTGTTTTTTTATTCTATTATTTTCTTTTCTATTCTATAATTTTCCATTCTATTCTATTCTATTTGAATTTGAATTTATTCTATTTAAAATTTGAATTTCAAAACACGCTTATATTGTTATATTATTTCTATTATTTTCTATTGTTTGTTCTGTTATATTTGCTTCTGTTCTATTATGTTGTTTTCTATTCTATTCTTTTCTATTCCAAATTCGAATTTCAGAAGATTGTTATATTCTTTCTATCTTATTCTATTCATTTATTTTCTATTTTATTCTGTTCTTTTATTTTCTATTCTATTTTGTTCTATTTTAATTTATTCTTTTATTTTCTATTTTGTTCTGTTTTACTCGATTATATTCTATTATTGTATTTTATATTCTATTCAATTATTTTATATTCTAGTCCTTTATTATCTATTCTATTTTTTTTCTTTATTTCTATTCTATTTTATTCTCTTCGGAAATTCAAATTCAATTCGAAAACTATTCAGATTAGATTAGAAAAATATTCAATCTCTATTTGAAAACTATTTGAATTTTGTCCGAAATTTGGATTCGTTATTTCCGATTCATTTAAATTTGTTACTATTGTAATTCGGAAATTCAGATGTCCGAATTTCCGAATAACGAAAAAAAAAATCAGAATTTTAATTCGGAACAAAATGAACCACACATGCCTAGTATTTATGTTTGCATGTTGGATATGCACAATTTGCTTCCTAGAAGGTTCAGTTTAATGTCAGTCCCTGCTGCAGCTTATATTCACCTTCCTTTTGCTTCTCCAATTGTATTTTGAGCACAGATTTTTGCCAAATACTTATTTCCTCTATATGGATAGCACCGTGGTTTTTGATGGCATATACAGTCACCTAACGAGTTTGCTTGCTCATACATTGCATGTGGGCTAAGTTACTCTGATGCCTTGTACACAGGATCGGAATTTCCGATGGGATCAAATCTGATGGAATTTTCCGTCTGAATTCCGTTCAAGCTGTCTTGAATACACACTGTCAGACCAACTTCCGACCGTCCAAAACGCGGTGACGTAAAACACTACAACGAGCCGAGAAAAATAAAGTTCAATGCTTCCGAGCATGCGTCGACTTGATTCTGAGCATGCATGCGTTTTTTCTCGAATTTCGGAATAAAACATGTTCTATTTCTAAACTCTGACAGAAAAAAGTCAGATAGGGCCCACACACGGTCAGAATTTTCGATTAAAAAAATTCCGTCTGGCTTTTTTCATCGGAAATTCCGATCGTGTGTACAAGGCATGAGACACATAAAAAGGGGGTTCCAATTGTGTAGCCACCAATATTTTTTAGTATTCAAAAGCTTATGTAAAATGTCCTAAAGTTACTTTCAATAGATTTTTATTTTTTCAAATAAAGAATACAGATAAATTATGACAAAAGGCTGAAATTACATCATCAAAACATTCAACAAACCGGGCATAATGACAGTAACAATGACTCAATTGATTTCAAATTTCCCAACTATGGGTTGATTAAAGGAATCCAGCGAGCTTAATAACAGAGGAAGGGGCGGAAAAAGAGGTGTATATGGTGATCTTGCGCTCAGGGGAAACCTGCCTGTCCCGGACACCCCTAATGGGATCAATCTGTGTCCCAGCCAGGCGCCTCCCAATCCGCCTCCTCCTATAAATTTATTTGATGGGAAATTAGTGGGTTCGAATTTGGCTTCATTGAACCTCTAGCTCATACTAACAAAATAAGATAGGCCTATAGTGTTACCAAATTGCCCATATGAATAACCGGACGAAGAACAAAGAACATTACCTTCTGGTCATACAACTGTCTTAAAAGAGTAGAAGTAAAAAAAAAGGAGAGAGAAAAGTGGGGGTAAGAAAGAGGGAAAGGAAGGGAAACATGAGCTTAACTAGTATTGAAGGATGCAGGTTGCGTGGGGTGTACCCCAGTCGCCAAAGGTATACCACAGTGGGATGCCCATGATCCCCACACGGCTTCAAATTTCTGATTCGTGTTTGAAAGAATGCTGGCCAGTTTTTCCTGCACCATGATCCACGAAATCTTGCGTTTTATTTCTGCAATGGAAACCCTGGGCTGTTTCCAAGCCCTGGCGATGGTAATTTTAGCCCCGAGGAGCATAAATCGGATCAGCTTCTGATTGGGCTTGGATATACCCGGAATCCGAGCATTTAGGAGAGCTACAGGAGCCGTTCTGGGGACCGAGCAACCAGTGACTGTACAAATGAGGTTAAAAATCCTCTTCCAGATTGGTCTGATTCTGGGACATTCCCACCAGACATGCACCATCGAGCCCAGGAGCTGACAACCTCTAAAGCAGCTGGGATCTGATGATGGGTAGATGGCCGCAAGCCTGGCGGGAGTCATATACCACCTCATAAGGACCTTTAAGTTTGCTTCCATCAGGGAAGTATTCAAGATGCCCTGATAAGAATCAGAACAAGCTGCCTGCCAGGTCTCCAACTCCCACCCTATTTGGAGGTCTGCCTCCCAAGCCGTCATATAGGAAGACTTCTCAGTCGGGCGGGTGAGTGAAGAGTAGATGACAGATATTCCTCCCCTTTGTCCCATGGTCTGCCCGCACCAGAGCTCATAATCTGTAAATTTGGGAGGTAGAGGCCTATCCGTCCATAAAGTGTGTAGGAATTGTGATATTTGTTTGAATCTGAATTTTTCAGTGTCAGGGATGTCCAATTTAGTCACACAGTGGTCTAGTGTAAGAGGGCCTTTGGATGTGAAGAATTGTCCTATGCGGTACAGACCCTTATCCAACCACCAACTGAATGCTTTCCTGTCCATTCCCGGTGGGAAATCCGGGTTTTGGAATACACTGGCTAGAGGTTGACCTTTCGAAACCAGGGCAGGAAGGTTACGAAATCTATCCCAAAGGGCGTAGGATTGAGAAAGGGAGGGGGACAAAATGGGTGGTCTTCTCTTTTGGGGGCACCAGAGTAAGTGTTCTATGGAGAACCGGGGGACAGCTTGACCCTCTATGTGGACCCAGTCTGGTTTGTCCAGTTTAGAGTAAACTACGGATAGTTGAGCTAGTCTGGCAGCTACGAAGTACTTATATAGGTGCGGTAGTCCTAGTCCTCCTCTTTTCCTATGGTTATATAGCGTGTTTTGGGGGATTCTGTAACCTGACTTGCCCCAAATGAATTTGAGTATTTTGCTTTGTAAAGTCTGCACGTGATCTTTTCTGATGGGAATGGGAAGGGAGCGGAATAGATATAAAATTCTAGGAAGTAAAGTCATCTTTATAGAGTTAATTCTGCCCAGCCAGGAAAGATCATACTTAGCCCAGTTATTCATGTCGGCCGTAAGTTTTTGGTATAGGGGAGGATAGTTATTTGTGTAAAGGGATTCTGTCCGAGCTGTTAAGGAAATCCCTAGATATTTGATAGATGAGGGACACCATTCAAATTTGAATGACTGTTGGAGGAGAGATACTGTAGGAGGTGGAAGGGATACGTTCAAGGCTTGTGATTTGGCATAATTGACTTGGAGACCTGAGAATTTAGAGAATTCCGAAATTACCTTACAAAGGTTTGGTAGGCAAGTAATAGGAGAAGTTAGAAATAGTAGTAAGTCATCGGCAAAGAGCCCACATTTATGAGTTTGATCTCCACATGAAACGCCTCGAATGTCGGGGTTCTGTCGAATGGCTATCGCTAGGGTTTCAATTGCCATCGCGAAAATGATTGGGGAGAGGGGGCATCCCTGTCTGGTACCCCTTGCTATGTCTATTGGAGAAGAGTAGTACCCTTGGATTCGAATTTGGGCCTTTGGTTTAGAATAGAGAGCTTGTATTACACCCATAAATCTTGGGCCAAAGCCCCATCGTTCTAGTAGGGGGAGAAGATATTGCCAGGACACAGAATCAAAGGCCTTCTGCAGATCAAGAGATAGGAGAAAGCCTTTTTGTTTCGGACCTCCGTCCCAGTTGGATTGCAAAATTGAGACAATGTCCACTGCCCTTCTCACTTGATCTGGGCCTTGTCGACCTGGAATAAATCCGACTTGGTCCTTGTGAATATATTTATTAATGAAAGAGGAGATACGGAGAGCTAGAATTTTTGTAAGAATTTTTAGGTCGTTATTTATCAGAGAGATGGGGCGATAGTTACAGACTTCTTCTGGGTTTTTATCCGGCTTTGGGATAACCGTAATGTATGCTGTATTAAGTTGCGTACCCAGAGGGGTGCCTTGAGTTTTGGAATTAAAAAAGTTTGTCATATGTGGGACTAGGGTATCTGCAAATGACCTGTAATAGAGGGCCGACAGTCCATCTGGGCCTGGGGCCGAGCCCTTTCGGAGGCCCTTGATTACTGTCGCCACCTCTTCAATCGAAAAGGGTGCTTCCAGCCTGTCTCTGTGTTCTACATCTAAGGATGGGATGGGTAGGCTGTCCAAAAAGTTGTCAATCGAAACCCTGGGAATAAATGTCCTAAAGTTACATAACTGGAATCTGGTTATGCCCCTCTGGGCTCTATATAAATGCAATGCAAGAAAAAGTAATGAGCGCTTTTTACAATAAAGAGTCTACGGTGCATAAAGCAGTAATGTCATCTTTTTGGTCCAATAGACTGCTGTCCACTAATTTGGCAGTCATTAGGCTGGTTTGTACTGTAGGTTAGCTATAGGTTAGACCCCTGTGTCTCGCCTGCTTTCATTGGAATTATGGATTGGACAGATATGAAAGCCTTTCTATGATCACTAGTAAACCTCCTGAAGTTGGCTGCTTATAGGGGGTGTCTGTCTGCATGCCCCCTCCTAACCCCTTCCTTTTTTATCTATTTAGTTTATCCTCTCAAGTCTATGTCCACCTCTAGATACCGTACCCTGTGAAAATAAAGACACAAATACAGCAACGGAGGAAAAAAGGCAGAAAAAAAAAGAATGAAAGTAACTTTAGTGTATTCCACCGAGTCATATTTTCAATCATCTATACAGAGTTCCCAAGGACATTTTCTTATTGTGTGTGTCTATTCAACCACAACCAACCATAAAAGAGGAGCACAGCTCAGCACTTGAGAGATCAAGCAGGTCAGAATTCATAGGCTAGCCATCATCTTTCTATTAAACCTGCATGCAATAATGTCACCGCAATTGCCTTTCTGGAAACTAAAAGCTGCACAATATATAGGAAAAATGTTTATTCCTATAGCAGATAGTACTGTTTTTAACCACTTCAGCCTTGGAAGGATTTACCCCCTTAATGACCAGGGCATTTGTTGCGATATGGCACTGCGTCGGTTTAACTGACAATTGCGCGTGGGTGCGACACTGTACCCAAACAAAATTGATGTCCTTTTTTCCTACAAATTGGGCTTTCTTTTGGTGGTATTTGATCACCCCTGCGGTTTTTATTTTTTAGGGTATAAACAAAAAAAGAGCGACAATTTTGAAAGAAATAATAATACATCTTTAATTTCTGCTATAAAATAAATTTCCAACAAAAAAAGAAATGTAAAAAAACAAATGTATTCATCATTTTAGGCCACTTTGTATTCTGCTACATATTTTTGGTAAAACAAAACCCAATGAGCGCATATTGATTGTTTTGCGCCAAAGTTACAAAAAATGGGATAGATTTATGGCATTTTGTATTATTTATTTTTTACTAGTAATGGCGGTGATCTGCGATTTTTAGCAGGACTATGACATTGCGGCAGATAGATCGGACACCTAACAGAAATTTCTGACACTTTTTGTGAACTTATGACATTACTACAATGATCAGTGCTACAAATATGCACTGTTATTGTTAGGGTTGTCCCGATACCACTTTTTTAGGACCGAGTACAAGTACCGATTCTTTTTTTCATGTACTTGCCGATACCGAATACCGATACTTTTTTTAAATGTCATGTGACAGTTTTCAAACCACAATACAGACTAAGGATATTTTTTTTAGAATTATGAAGAACTCTAACTCAAGACATTATAAAAGAATAAAAATGAGTAAAAATGAATAAAAATGTTTTATTTTCTTGTCACGCAGTAGTAAAAAACTCAAATAATTTTCACAGAACATGTTGATAAATACAAAAAAAGTATTCTATTTAGGTATCGGGAGCATTTGCGCGAGTACAAGTACTCCCGCAAATACTTGGTATCGGTCCCGATACCGATACTAGTACCGGTATCTGGACAACCCTAGTTATTGTACTAATGACACTAGGGAAGGGGTTAACATCGGGGTGATCAAGGGGTTAACTGTGTTGCCTCACTGTGTGTTCTAACTGTATGGGGGAAACCTGCACAGATGTCTCTTAAATCGCAGCCGAATTCGGGACTACCAGCGGGAGTGAAATCGTTCGAGTTAAGCTGAACTCGCACGGCTTCACTCCCGCAGCCCAGTGTGAACCAGGGCTCAATCTGATTTTTAAATTGCTGAATTTATAAATTCCAGAAGCCAATATAAAGGAATAGTAGTGGTAAAAGAGGACTTGAGGGTTTAACCAATATTGTTTTTTTGTACAATTCTCCTTTAAGGGGGCGTGGCTGGGGGTGTCCTAAGCCTGCATACTTTTGCTGATAGGTGTCCCTCATTCCCATCTCAAAAAGTTGGGAGGTATGAAAATGCTAACTGTAACTATTCAGGCTACAGATAAATGCAATGCATGCATACACATTAACAGATTTAAAAGGAACTTAGTTATCTGAATAACATACCTGCCACTGATATTTCCACCATGTCTTCTGGCCTGTACGTTTGTCAGTCGGAGCCCTTGGACATACCTGGTACTTCCATATATGGGGGATCACGTGACATTCTCATGTTCCTCCCAGAATGCATTAATCATCTCCATGACAAAAAGTGAAAAGAAATCTCCTAAGTGAGACAAGACTATAAAAAAAAAACTGATACTTAAAAAAGCTTTACATACTCTTTTGGCTTTAAAGCTTTAAAAAAAAAATTTAAAACAACAAACATACGATCCGCTTACTGCAATTACGGTGGGGCATAGTGGGAACAACTCCAGTAGAGACAGGGGGTCCCTATTGTATCAATATAGGCGAGTATGGGACATTGCCACTAAAACGTTGACGATTCCTAAACCCAATGACTACACCCCTTTATGGCACAATAGACTACTCTCAGAGTTTCTCTCGATCCCTGATACGGAGATATGGTGCGAACATGGAATATATTATCTGCATCACATAATTTCTAATGGCACACTTAAAAACTTTGAGGACCTTCAAAATGAGTTCCTGCTGCCTAACTCCATGCTTTTTAGATTCTTTCAGGTGCGTCACGCAGCCCAAGCTCAGTTCCCCCAGTCTCTGCCACAATCTACACCAAATGTCATCATGGCAGTGGTTAAGGGTGTAGATCCACGTAAACTGATCTCTGATTTTTACGCCATGCTCCTAACCCCGTCATCTACTACGCTAGCTTACAACCTTAAACCACGATGGGAAAGGGAGGTGGGCCCAATGGAGGATGAGGAGTGGAGTGAAGCACTTGACGCATTTAAAACTGTATCCCCCAAACTCTCCGACAGGTTGACCCAGTTGTACGTGGTGCACCGGGCATATCTCACCCCCCTAAGAATCGCCCGCTTTCGACGGCAGTCTTCTACTTCGTGCACAATGTGTAATCAAGCCACAGGCACATTCTTCCATCTACTTTGGGCATGCCCGGTCCTCCAGGGTCTGTGGAAGCAGATTGTGGACTTCCTCCATGATGACATGGGATCCCCATTGTCCCTGGATCCCAAACAATGCTTACTGGGGATATTCCCCGATGCAGAAATGGACAAATTTACTAAAACATTTTTGCATGAAACATTGTTTTCTGCTAGGAAAATTATAGCCAGACAGTGGATGAGACCCACTCCCCCCAGCTTCAAAGACTGGAAACGAGATATAAATAACACACTCCCCTACAAAAAGTTCATATATATTAATAGAGGTTGTTCAGATAAATACAACAAAATCTGGGACAGATGGCTTGAGTCCACTGACACATGCACTGAGGGTCCATAAACCTATATATTCTTCTAGCGTACAATCCCATGAATAGAGTAGGCACAAGGTTTTCCATTCATAAATAGAGTCCATTGCTCGATCTGAATACATTTTTTGTTTTGATCTACTCTGCCCATATGTGTATAAGCCATATTTCTTTATTATATGCACTTCTCCAGCATTGCCTTGTAACTTGCAGAACTATGTTCCAAATGTAAATTGTTCAGTAAAAACGTAGAAAAAAAACAAAAAACGGAAACGTCATAAAAACAAGTTTGTGTTCGAGAATTCAGACAAAGGTTGGGGACTTTGTATTAGAATATAAAGGAGAGTTGCAAGGGCATTTTACAAGAGTTTTGGAAAACACAAAAACAAAGTTGTGGTATTGCCTATAGCAAACTTCAATATCTGTTAGAAAAAGGTTCCATCCCCACTAAAACAGTTGTACTGTATACAATTTTGAAGGCCACGTGAGAGGGCTTTGTGACCTCGTTCCCTAGGATGCAGTGTGATCCCTTTGGGGCATCCAGGGGGTCGGGATTCGCGATGCTTGGCCAGTTTTTTCCTTTTTTTGTAAAACATTAATGTTATATGGTCTGGTGAACACAGTTATGATATTGGTTGAGCCAATTAGGATAATGCTGACAAATTCAGATAGTTTGTTAGCTTCTGCGATTAGAGAGAGATTTTCAAAAGTATAAACTTAAGTCTTATAACGTACTGTTATCTCGCATATATTTTATACTGTATTGTTATCTCGCATATATATATTGTTATCCTTTAATTTTCAATAAAATTATTGAACGAAAAAAAAAAAAAAAAACAACAAACATACCATACTTACCCCCACTGTGCAGTTCTTTTTGCACAGAGTGGCCCCGATCCTCGTATTGTGTGGTCCCTCGGCGGCTGTCTCGGCTCCTCCCCGCATCAGCTAGCCCCTCTGAGAAGCGTGTTCCCAAGGGGGTTACCTTGCGGGCGCGCTCCTGAGTCCTGTATTCGGGATCCATAGCCGCCAACTAAAGGACTCGGCCCGCCCCCGGCCCTCTCATCATTGGAGTTGATTGACAGCAGCGCAAGCCAATGACTTCGCTGCTATAATTCTATCCAATGAAGAGCCGCAAAGCCAGCGAGTTCACGACGAAGAACTTTTGAGGGCTCAGGTAAGTAAACTGGGGGCTAAGGGGGCCTGTGAGCATCGGATGTTTTTTCACCTTAATGTATAGTATGCATTAAGGTGAAAAAACGCGAAGCTTTACAACCCCTTTAAATACAATATAGATGAGCCTTTGTTTATTTATATATATATGATTATTATTTTTATTAAGATTATTTCTAAGGTGTCCGGTTGGTGGTTTTGGCTACAATAATATTTCCCTACTAAACGTTTTTATTGCTGTCAAAATTACAGTTACAGTGGTTGTAAACCTCAGACATAAAATATGAACAAAACCTATCCCTCCATATTGTGTTCTTGTCTCAATTATGAGCACTTATGGCCTGTACACACAATCGGTTCATCCTAAGAAAACAATCTGATGGATTTCTTTCTCGTACATCACGGGACACAGAGCGGCATATTCATTACTATATGGGTTATATGGAGTACCTTCAGGTGTGGACACTGGCAATCTCAAACAGGAAGTCCCCTCCCTATATAACCCCCTCCCCTAGAGGGAGTCCCTCAGTTTTTTCGCCAGTGTCTTAGGTGTTGGTCACGGAATAGCTTTGCTCCACATCCTTGGGATTAAGGGCGGGCTAACCGGATCTGTCCAAGGAGCCTCAGTGCCAAAGTGGACAGTACCCGGGCCCCAAACCGTGGGGTTTTGCCTATAATGCTCCTCTTTGGAGGGCTGGATCCTGGGCCCAGGACTTGGAGTTCATAAAGACCATAAGTTCCTGTTTGCCAGGGTGCTATATAGGTCCAGGACAGTGGGTACCTTCATAGGACCCCAGGGCCTGAAGGTCTACTACGCTACCCACGGAGATGGGAGAAGATTGGATCGTTTTGCTGGACAAACATCCTGCAGCATGGAGCAGGTAAGAGGGGAGCCTGCGGGACTTGGTTCGACAGCAGGCTCTCCGGGGTAACCTAAAAGGGGGGTAGCCTAAGTATGCTCTGCATTGGCAACCTTGCTCACTATGTCTGAGAAAGACAGGATGATCCCATTTCCCCCATCACTAGGTTCCCCTGTCTAAGAATGGTGTTGCTAGCTACCTGCTGCTTTCTTCCTAGGACTGGTAAGGATCCCTATGGGGCCTTTTGGAGAGTCCTACCTGGCCGGGGGTTTGAATCTGCCGCCTGATACTGCAGTCCTGGGTCTCCAGCAGCGCGGCTCCTCCATGTTCCTCCTGCTCCGGCATACGCGCGCGCGCGCACGTCTTATAGACGTTTTTCGCGCCATTCGGAGAGGGGGGCGGGGGGGGGGCGTGCCTGCAGCGTCATACAGGGGCGCGCCTTGTGCTGTTATAGATCAGCAGGCATTGTCAGTGCTCAGTCTGAGGCTGATCTCAAAGGGAGAGGACGCAGAGCGGCAGAACAGTGACTCCCGGTGGCGGAAGAGGGGTAGTACATGCTGGACTTTGTTCCAATGCCTTTTTGTTAAGCCAAGAAATTCCCCTTTTTGCAGCAGGTTGGAGGCTGGCAAACTAAGTTTGGGGTCACTGTATGTTTGAAAAAAAAAAAAAAAAAGAAAGAGACTTATATATATTTAAAAAAAAAAAAAAAAAAAAACATACGGGGCCCCATCAGTTTTTGGGCATTAGTGATCTATTGTCCCCTAAGCTCTAGTTTTGTACTCCTGGCCACTACAGTCTGTTGTTGTTGGCGGAGTCCCTCGATTTTGTATTATGGCTTCCAAAGGTTCGGGGTCAAAGGGTACAAAAAAGACCAAAAATACAAAGGGGTTCCCCCTCTGATTCTGATGATATGGCGATACTTTCCCCGCAACTTATTCCCATAAAGGTCGCCTTGGATGAGCCATTAGGGGGGTCTGGTGCGGAGGCTGGCCCAGATCAGCCCAGCCCTGTGTTTATCACAGAGGAGATGCTAGCTGTATCCCTAGGGGGGCTAGAAGAGAGAATAGCAGCATTGATCGCTAGAGCTATTCCTGGCAAGAAACGGGTTAGATCCCCATCACCAAGAGGTGTATCCTCAGATGCTGAGATTCTCTCTCCGGAGGAATTGGAATCGCAGGAGGATCAACTAGACCTGAACCAAGAGGGTTCAGGGATTGAGGGATCTACCTCTGAGGAACCATTTTCAGACTCCCAGACAGAGAGACTGTGGGTGCAGTCTTTGACGGACATGGTCCGCTCGGCATTTAGTTTACCATTGCCAGAGCCTCAGGTTCCTCCGGTATCCTCTCTGGGCTCTTTGAAAGCTCCGTTAAGCAACGCAGTTTTTCCGGTCCATCCTCTCTTGGAGGAATTGATCTTTCGGGATTGGGTACGGCCGGACAGGATTTTTCTGCCACCGAAGAGATTTGCGGTCATTTACCCCATGGAGGAAAAATTCTCCAAGAGGTGGAGGCTCCCAGTGGTGGATGCAGCCATCTCATGTGTGAATAAATCACTAACTTGCCCGGTGGAAAACATACATATGTTTAAAGATCCGGTTGATAAACGGTTAGAGGCACTTTTAAAAGCATCCTTTGCTACGGCAGGAGCAGTGGTACAGCCAGCTGTGGCTGCAATTGGAGTTTGTCAGGCGTTAAAGGACCAGACAAAAGAAATGTTAAAGGACATGCCTACCCAACAAGCAGAAGAGTTTTCTGACATTCCCAGAGCTCTGTGTTTTGCTGTAGATGCTATAAAGGATTCCATCCAGCAGGCCTCTCGTTTATCACTATTTTTGGTGCACATGAGAAGGCTCTTATGGTTGAAGAACTGGGCGGCGGAGCCCCCATGCAAAAAGCTTCTGGCAGGGTTTCCCTTCCATGGAGGACGACTCTTCGGGGAGGATCTGGATAAATACATTCAGACTATTTCAAGTGGCAAAAGTACCCTTTTACCGGTCAAAAAGACATTCCGGGGTCCTACACTTAAAAGGCAGCTCTTTCCTGTCTCAGGGCCCTCAAATTCCAGGCAGTATCGACGGCCGCCTGCACGATCCAACGTTAACAGTAGATCGCAGGGACAGGCCCCTGGGGGTAAGAGGCCATGGTATCGCAAGCCGACAAAGACAGCCCCTAAGTCGGCCTTAGGAAGGGGCGCCCCCACTCTCGCGGGTGGGGGGAAGGCTTCATTTCTTCTCAGAAGTTTGGGAAGCCAAGATCCCCGACAAATGGGTTCGGGCGTCTGTAACCGCAGGCTACAGACTGGAGTTTCTAAACTTTCCTCCGCCTCATTTTCAAGAGTCGAGGCTACCAAAGGATCCAGCAAGGAAGGCCTCAATGCTGGCAGCTTTGGATCACCTGCTTTGCCAGGACGTAATAATAGAGGTGCCAGCCCAAGAGCAAGGGCTAGGTTTCTATTCCAATCTCTTTGTCATACCAAAGCCCAACGGCGATGTCAGGCCAATCTTGAACCTAAAGAGGTTAAACGGTTACCTAAGGGTTCGTTCCTTCCGGATGGAATCCATCCGGTCAGCAGCCGCCGCGCTTCAGAGGGACGATTTTCTGGCTTCCATAGACATAAAGGATGCTTACCTTCATGTACCAATCCTTCAGTCGCATCAAAGATTTTTACGCTTCGCGGTGGGGCAGCGACACTTCCAATTCAGGGCGCTCCCCTTCGGGCTGGCCACGGCCCCCCGGGTATTCACGAAGATCCTAGCCCCAGTTCTGGCCAATTTAAGGATCCAAGGGGTCACAGTCCTAGCGTACTTGGACGACCTTTTAATCATAGATCACTCACGGCCGTGTCTGCAACAGGCAGTAAACCTCACGGTTCAGTACCTCGAAGGATTCGGCTGGGTCCTAAACCGGGAAAAGTCAGCGTTCCAGCCTACAAAGCAGTTGGAATACCTCGGCATGAGGTTAGACACAGAACAGCAAAGGGTGTTCCTGCCCCTTGTAAAGATCGAGGCTATCAAGGGGTTGGTTCAGTTGGTTCTAAGCAAGAAAAAAACAACTATTCGCCTGTGTATGCGATTACTAGGCAAGCTAGTGGCCACGTTCGAGGCAGTACCATACGCTCAGATCCACACTCGCGTCCTACAGGCAGCCATTCTAGCAGCCTGGGGCAAGAGAGCACATGCCTTAGAGTCCCCTTTGACGCTATCATCAAGGGTCCGACAAAGCCTGGCCTGGTGGTTGAACCCTCAGAATCTTCTAAAGGGAAGATCCTTCAGCCCTGTTGTCTGGAAGGTAGTTACCACAGACGCCAGCCTGGCAGGCTGGGGGGCGGTCTTCGAGGGGTTCTCTCGCCAGGGAACTTGGGTGAAAACAGAGAGACAGCTCCCCATCAATATCTTGGAGATCAGAGCTGCTCGCCTAGCCCTTCTGGCATGGACCTCCAGATTACAGGGGTTCCCGGTGAGAATCCAGTCAGACAATGCCACAGCGGTGGCATACATAAACCACCAAGGGGGAACCAGGAGTCAGGCCGCTCAGAGGGAGGTGAGCTTGATTTTTCAGTGGGCAGAGGTTCATGTACCCTGCATTTCGGCGATATTCATTCCCGGAGTGGACAACCTGCAGGCAGACTTCTTAAGTCGCCAGTTTCTGTCGCCAGGGGAGTGGTCTCTGCATCCCCAGGTCTTTCAGACAATCTGCCAGAGGTGGGGAATGCCAGACGTAGATATAATGGCATCCAGGTTCAACAAGAAACTAGACAGGTTCGTGTCTCGAGCGAGGGACCCTATGGCCTGCGGAACCGATGCGTTGGTTTGCCCTTGGCATCAATTCAAACTTCTATATGCATTCCCTCCGCTACAGTTACTTCCTCGCCTGTTGCGCAGGATCAGAGTGGAGCACAAGCCGGTCATTCTAGTAGCTCCAGCTTGGCCCCGAAGGACGTGGTACTCACTAGTCCTGAAGATGGCAGTGGGAGACCCTTGGACTCTTCCTCTACGACCAGACCTACTCTCACAAGGCCCGATCCTCCACCCTACATTACAACGTCTAAATTTGACGGCCTGGAGGCTGAATCCCTGATTCTCAGGGGTAGAGGTCTGTCTAGGCAGGTAATTCCTACCCTGATTAGGGCTAGAAAGCCGGCCTCCAGGGTGATTTATTACAGGGTGTGGAGGAACTACGTAGGCTGGTGTGAATCCAAAAGATGGAATTCCCGCAAATATACCATTGATAGGGTGTTAAGTTTTCTCCAGCTAGGAGTGGATAAAGGCCTGGCATTAAGCACAATCAAGGGACAGATTTCAGCTCTGTCAGTGTGGTTTCAGAGGCCGCTGGCCACCCACTCGCTGGTAGAGACCTTCATACAGGGGGTCTTGCGTATTAATCCTCCTGTCAAGTCACCAATTTGTCCATGGGACTTAAATCTTGTCCTGTCCACTCTACAGAAACAACCCTTTGAGCCGTTGGCTGAGATTCCTTTAGTTTTACTGACAAGAAAGTTGGTTTTCTTGGTCGCCATAGTTTCGGCCAGGAGAGTGTCAGAATTAGCAGCCTTATCGTGTAAGGAACCATATCTCGTTCTACATAAGGACAGGGCAGTTCTCCGGCCCCATCCTTCCTTTCTACCAAAGGTTATATCCAATTTTCACTTGAACCAGGATTTGGTACTTCCATCCTTCTTTCCGAAACCCACATCTAGAAAGGAGGGGTTGCTGCATACCTTGGATATTGTCCGGGCCATGAAGGCCTATCTTAATGCTACAGAAAAGATCCGGAAAACAGATGTGTTGTTCGTTCTACCAGATGGCCCCAAGAAGGGGCAGGCAGCTGCAAAATCCACCATCTCGAGATGGATTAGACAATTAATCATTCAAGCCTACGGTTTGAAGAGGTTGCCTCCTCCTTTGTCGGTAAAGGCCCATTCTACCAGGGCCATGGGCGCCTCCTGGGCAGCACACCATCAGATCTCTATGGCTCAGATATGCAAGGTGGCGACGTGGTCATCAGTCCACACGTTTACAAAGTTTTATCAACTAGACGTGAGAAGGAATGCGGATTCTGCCTTTGGACAGGCAGTACTACAGGCTGCAGTTTAAGATCCTCGGGATCAGGGGCACCCTTGGTTGTAAAAAAGAAAAAAAAAAAAAAAAAAAAAGTTTTTTCTTGACTAAGTTGGAATTATTATTATTATTTGAGTATACTAAATTGAATCCTTCTTTGGAAGATGTCTCCCTCCCCTCATTAAAGCATTGCTTTCGGACATCCCATATAGTAATGAATATGCCGCTCTGTGTCCCGTGATGTACGAGAAAGAAAAAGGGATTTTTAAATACAGCTTACCTGTAAAATCCTTTTCTTGGAGTACATCACGGGACACAGAGCTCCCACCCCTCTTTTGGGTGAACATTTTGGGAGGCATACTGCTTGCTACAAAACTGAGGGACTCCCTCTAGGGGAGGGGGTTATATAGGGAGGGGACTTCCTGTTTGAGATTGCCAGTGTCCACACCTGAAGGTACTCCATATAACCCATATAGTAATGAATATGCCGCTCTGTGTCCCGTGATGTACTCCAAGAAAAGGATTTTACAGGTAAGCTGTATTTAAAAATCCCTTTTTTTTCATCAGATATCCGATGAAGCTGACTTTCATCAGTCTTGCCTACACACCATCAGTTAAAAAAACGATCGTGTCAGAACGCGGTGACGTAAAACACAACGACGTGCTGAGAAAAATTAAGTTCAATGCTTCCGAGCATGCGTCGACTTGATTCTGAGCATGCGTTGATTTTTAACCGATGGATTTCCCCACAGACCATTGTTGTTTTCTATTGTTTTTTTAACCTTGAGATAATTTTAAAACAGGTTCTAAGTTTTTTCACCGATGGGAAAAAAAAACCGATGGGGCCCACACACGATCGGTTCGTCTGATCAAAATGGTCCATCAGACCGTTTTCATCAGACGAACCGATCGTGTGTACGCGGCATTAGTGTAATTTATGTCTGCTGCTTCATTCCTCTGCGATCAGCATGAATCACTTCTGACAGATTTTCCTGACACCAAGAATAAAAAGGTGTCAGAGGAGGGATCTCTAATTGATTGACAGCCTCAGCTCTGTGTGCTGTGTGGAGGGGGATGTGTCCTTTCCCTCCAATCAGCTCTCAGAGCTCTCCTCACTGAGCTCTGAAGAGTGTGACTTCAGCTCTCAGGACACTTTTTTCTGAACTCTCAGGCCACGTACACACGATCGGACCAAACCGATGAGACTGGTCTGACGGACCGTTTTCATCCGTTCACGCTGAAGTGGCCTGATGGTCTGATGTGCGTACACACCATCGGGCCAAAATCCGATCGGGCCACAACGCGGTAAGGTAGAACACAACGACGTGCTGAAAAAACGAAGTTCAATGCTTCTAAGGCGGCGTACACACGATCGGATATATCCGATGAAAACGGTCCGCGGACCATTTCCATCGGATATGTCCGATCGGGAGTTTGATCCGATGGCGTGTACACACCATCGGATCAAATTCCCCGCCGCCGGAAGGCGCGGTGACGTGGCGGTGACGCGGCGGTGACGTTGACGCCGCCGCGTCACCGCAACGTCACCGCACCAGGAAGTAAAACACTTCCGCGCTTGCGCCGAATCCATTCGGCAGCGGCGCGGCGGCGGTGGGGGCCGACATGTCTGCTGGTAAGTGTACTAACCAGCAGACATGTCGGGCGGACAGATCCCCACCGGATAGATTTCAAAGCATGCTTTGAAATCTGTCGGGTGGAGAAATCTGTCCGCTAGCCCATACACACGAGCGGAGATGTCTGCTGAAACGGTCCATCGGACCGTTTTCAGCGGATATATCCCCTCGTGTGTACGCCGCCTGAGAATGCGTCGATTTGATTCTGAGCATGCGCGGGTTTTCGATCCGATGCTTTTGCGTACTAACCATCGGTTTGGTCCGATGGTCAGGCATCCGTCGGACAGATTTTAAAGCAAGTTTTTAAACTTTGGTCCGACGGACAACGGTCCGATGGGCCGTCTACACGATCGATTTGGTCCGATGAAACTGGCCTTAAGGCTTACAAAAGAGCTAGGCCCGGATTCACAAAGCACTTGCGCTGGCGTAAATCAAGTTCCGCCGACGTAAGTGCAAATGTGCGCCGGCGTATCTGTGCTCCTGAGTCACAAACCAATATACGCCTAAAAACTGGCCACCCTACGCCAACGTATCCTACTTACCCCGGCGTAACCTGGGCGCATTTTTCTTCTGGACACATGTTGCTGCTCCCATTGATTAGCCATTCAAATATGCAAATGAAGGAAATACGCCAATTCACGAATGTACGTGTGCCCGGCGCAGGCTCTACGCAACGTGCGTAAGTTTCCCGTCCGGCGTAAAGTTATTCCCCATAAAGGAGATGTAAGTCAGCACCAGACATGCAAAGGTCTGCACCAGGGAACTCAAGCCTACGTATTTTACATAGGACGTGGGTCTGGCTGGGCGTAGGTTGCGTTAACTGCGTACACAGTGATCCAGCGTATCTTAGGCAGTTGTTCCGATGTGGTTGTGAGCATGCGCACTGGGATATATCCACGTCTCGACGCATGCGCAGTTCGTTTTAAGTACTTGTCTGGCGCCCGGCCCATCATTTGCATGGGGTCATGCTTCATTAGCATTGATCACACCCACTTCCAGCCCACTTCCACCTACTTCCACTTACACCAGCCTGCGCCTTCGGAATGTACGCTACGCCGGTGCAGAGTTGGGAGCAATAGCTTGCTGAATTCAGTGCATGCCTCTCCGCACTGCACCGACATAGCGTACTATGTGTGTGCACTACGCCGGCGTAAATATGCGCATATCTTTGTGAATCTGGGCCTTAGTCTCTGGCAGGGCAGCGGGAAACGTGTGAAAGATAAGTAATAGTTGAATGGGGAGATTCTTAGCACTTTGTCAATTCAAAACACATTTCCTTTTATTTGGAGAATACTAAATTACTTTCAATATTTCCTAAATATAAACTTTCTTTCTTTTTTTTTGCAGCTTTCAACATACTAGTGAATGTTGGGGTTGTCCTGACATATCCAATCCTCATTTCTATTGGCACAGTTCTCAGTGTTCCGGGTAATGCGGGTAAGTAACTGATTAAAGAAACATTCACAGCTGTAGAAATGATACATGCCCAATACTCATCCATATAGGTGTTATTTTTTTATAACCACTTTTATTTTTCTTTATTATGACCAGTTAAAAAGAAAAAAGACATTACAGATATACAGTCTAGACATATCTCAAACTATACATTATAAAAACCCTTTTACCGTGTAGCCCTCCTTCCTCTTTCCCTTCGGGTTACTCTAAATCCATACTCTTCTTGTTTGGCCACGGACCTACCATACTTTCTTTCCCCCTCCAAAAAAGCAAGGTACCCCACTCACTCCTCACTCTACACACCCCTTTTGGGTTCCGAAAGGAGCTAAATTGCTCCTTATCATATGTTTTCTCTACCTGTGTTATTGAATTCCCACTTCTATCTTAACTATCCTTTTCTCCTTATTAGCCTATTGTGTTTCTTTTCTAACCCTTCCCCCCTCCCCCGATCCTTCCCTTCATATAGGTATGATCTTTATTGCATACTCACATTGGTCCCGCTTGGGTCAACCTAAATATCTACCGTATATCTCATACCTGATTGGCCTCTGGGGAAGCTGACAATCAATGTAGTAGTCGGTGCTACCATAGAAGGAGCACACGCTCACTCGCTTTTTCATTTGGATAGAGTAGAAAATCGTTAAAACCACTGTTCATTTTTTTTTTTGCCATCTATGTTAAATTGTAAAGAGTTCCCTCCTTTTCATGTCCTGTAAAACACAAAAAGTGAGAGGAAATCTCACCATTCATAGAACACCCTGTATATTTTTTTTGCTAATGAATACTAGGAATTCTCTGATTGGATGACGTAAAGATGGTGACCATCCCCCTTCTCCACCTCATTCAATCAGAGAAAGCCTTGTATTTATCGAAAAGACACAGGACCCAGAAGATTGTTGCTATGACTGTAGTAGGGCCAACTACCACAGTGATAGCTTCCTCAATGGCCCATTAGGTATGAGATCGTTATACTTCTATTGTGCCAAGCTGAACCATTGTAAGCATGCACTAGATCAGGGGTGTCCAAACTTTTTTCAGAGAGGGCCAGATTTCATGAAGGGAAAATGCGTGGGGGTCGACCATTTTGCTCGTCCGAGCAACCAATACACTGCCCAACAAGAATTCTCTTGCCTTTGTGGCTGTGTGTGGTGAAGAGATGAGCTTGGGTGTGTTGTTTGAATATACCGTAAATATTGGCGTATAACACGCACCTTCACTTTAGGAGGGAAGTTTCAGGAAAAAAAATTAAATAAAAAAACTGTGAAGCAAAATAAGGGTCAGTGCCGACAAATGCAGACTCGCCATTGCCCACCAGTGCAGCCTCTCCATTGCCAAAAACGCAGCCTCTCAATTGCCACAAACGCAGCCTCTCAATTGCCACCAGTACAGCCTGATCGATGCTCATCTGCAGGCTCAGAGGGGGCAGGACGAGTGCCACATTACATACAGGAGAATCTCCTGTTTACACAGAGGCCTCTTTAATACAGACGCCGCCGAGTAAACAGAAAATTCTCCTGTATGTAATCTAATGGCACTTGTCTCCTCCTGGTCCCCTCTGAGGCACCGCAGATAAATACAGTATATCTCTTTTATGGCCCTGGGTACCACAAAATATATATATATATATATCCAAATTACCAGAGGGGGGGGCCACATTAAACTGGAACGTGGGCCGCAATCAGCCCGCGGGCCGGACTTTGGACATGCCTGCACTCGATCATCTGTGGAGTTCAGAATTCAAGCCTTCATTAGAAAATGATTAAATATATTTGTATTAAATATTTTGCATTAAGCTAGTATTTATGCCTGAATCTCTCTTGGTATCAGTTTTCTACACTCCACCTTACAATAGCGCTTAGGGGTCGTATCTGTTCTCATCAGAACTGCTTCTCTCCCCATACAATCTAATAGGAATACAAAATGCAGGTAAACTGGAGGTCAAATACACCTAGTAAATTCTTAATCAGGGCCTCAAAAATCTCAAACTGATGTGAAAGTAAGCTACGTGTGCTCACTGAAACCAGTCAATACTGAGCTTTGGACTGTGGAGAGGTAGGGTTAGCAGTGTGAGCCAACCAGGGCTCTATTGCTTTTCAAAGTGCATTCTTACAGGATGGGAGAGCAGAAGGATAAAAGTCCAGGTAGCCTTCTTCTGTGCTGCCTGGCAGGGTTCACCTAGATCCTAGGACTGGCTGAACAGAATTATAAACCTTTGACTATAAAAAAAACATTCTTATTTAAGCATTTGTATATTGTGTAATTTGTGCCAACATCAAACCCTTATAAAAAAAAAATGCTAAACTCTGTGTCATTAAGTGGAATTCTAGGCAGAATTCTGAAAACAGTAGTATATTATATGTATTATTATAACAAACTGTGCTATAAATACCCTAAATAACCAATATAACCAGCAGCTATATTATATATAAATATATAAAAACCACACTCCCCAGTGCTCTTTAATGTCACAAAAACAATATCATATATTATTTGTATGTTTATCTATTTGTTATTTTAACAAATAATTTGTAATTCTGTTCAGCTAGCTAGCTTCTCTGCTAAATGTCACCTTTCTATTATGCTCTTAGCCACGGTCATGTGCTTGCCTCTGTAGCACCCTCTAGATAGGTGCTACATTTATATAGATAAAACTGTTTTGATAGGTAAATTTAGTTGCCATATTGAAGTCAGTGTGGCTGTAATTGTTTGTTGGGTAAAAGCATAATTTACTCACTGTACTCCGTGTGGCTGTGATCAATTAGTTAGGTCTGCTCAGTGTGCTCAGCTGCTGCCAGTCTGTCTGATAGCTTCCTCTGTATCCGGGTACTTGAGAAGTTTCTGGATGATAGGTGTGGAGCTATGCAGATGACAGCATTAATATTGATATAGCCCTGGCCTACCCCAGAGAGGCAGGCTCTTATGGTATGCTGATAGATTGTATATATTCTGTGAGCACACTGAGCTCTGGGTCTTTTCCTGGAGATTAATTCAGCCTAGAGAGAACGCTGCCCTCCCAGGCAATGCTATTATGTCTGCTGTCATGAGGCCTCAGGTGGGCAACCTGAGGGCCTGAATGCTGTCCACTGAAGATCTAGTCTGGTATCACTAGAATAAGGTGTTACATGGAAGTTGGAAGGGTCAACCAGCTGTGCCTTGGTTCTTGTGCGAATATAGATGCTTTGAATGATCTTGGGGACCTTTGTGCGTTTGCCACCCTTCTGGTGCTAGAGAAAGTCAGCTGTGGGTCTATTTAAAGGAAATACTGGCTGATGTCCTGAAGAGCTTTGTCCGGCAAAGCTTCTACTTAAAAGGACTCTGCTTTTGTGGCTCTAGGAAAGAGATTTACAGTCAACTACGATTACTACTGCTACCATTACCTTAAAGCTGAAGTCTACTGTTTGCTACAAGCACAGGCCTACTTTCCTCAACCCTATCCAAATCCTTCAAAAATAAAATATGTACACTACTGAAGTTGCTCCGACTTCAGAAAAGGTTCCTGTACTACTTCGAGGCAACTTCTAGGCCACTTGTACCCATTGATTTCAATTTAAGTTGCCTCCAAGTCGGATCTCCATCTTAACTAAAGCAACTTTACAGGAAAAGAAAATAGTTTCCCAGGCAAACCCCTACCTCCCACAGAGCTGATTATTCTGTGATTGGCCACAGCCAAAGTCGCCGGTCCTGGAGGCAACTTTAAGTCGCCTTGTAAGTTGCTGAAAGTCACGCTGAAGTCAACTTCAAATCTCCTTGCAAAGTCGCGCTGTAAGTCGGGATGCCCCTGTGTGAGCCGGCACCATAGGCGTGCGCACAGGGTGTGCCAGGTGTGCCCAGACACACCCTAATCACCCTGTGCAGCATAGATTCCCCCTACTGCCCTAGTGCCCACCCCCTTCCCCCCACACTGCTGCTGGCTTCCCTCCTCTCCCATCCTGGTGGCTGATGTGGTGGGGATGTTTTAGGATGAACGGGGAAGGGGCCGGTAAATATGTTATTTACCGACCCCTTCCCTTTCTGATTAAACACAGCGAGCAATCAGTAGTGTGTGTTTGAGCTTTGGGGTGCACACTCTAATGCAAAAGACTGCACACACCTACGACCGGCACTAATGGATAGGGTAAGTAACACACCTTATCCCTGCTCCCCTAAACTAAAAGAACATTTACCACTTCCTGTTTAGGGGTGCTCCTCTACAAGGGAAGATCTAGATTTTGTCTGAAGTTTAGCTTTTATAAATGCTTCCAATATGTTGTTTGGCAATGCAATATTTAGCTGTAGTTCCGTTTCAGTAATGACTCAGTATTCGAGATAGGTCTATTTGTCATTAAAAAATAAATAAAACGATTTCTGTACCTCCATGCAGCTATTGATCTTCTGAAGCATGAAGTGATCTTCAGCGTTGTGAGACTCGGGGCCACCATCATCATCTGTATTGGATTTCTTCTGATGTTGCTTCCAGAGGAATGGGATGAGATCACACTGAGATTTATCAACAGTTTGAAAGAAAAGAAAACAGAGGAGCATGCAGAAGACGTAGCAGAAGCTGGTGTGCACATAAGAAGCAGGAGCAGAGCGAATGGCACAGTGTCTATACCACTGTCTTAAATCCATCATTATTCAAATGCACGTGAATGTATATTCTGTGAATATAATTTATTTCAATAATTGTAATGTAAAATCACAGTATTAATTTACAGAATTCTAAGTTATACATGAAAAATGTTTACATTTATACACCTAAGTGTAAATAAACACAATAAAGATTTTTTTTTTTTATTATTGAAATCATTCGATAATGGTTTTCTTATATTTCTGATGAAGATGTGTTTGACTTTTCCAAGCAGGGTGAAGTGAAAGTAATTGAAATAATTGTAGAAGGTGATTAACCAAAAAGGCCAGACGCTGTCTGTAGTATTGTGGATTATGGGGTTTCAGTGAATTCAGAATTCGATTTTAAAAAAAGGGAGAAAACCTCTGGCAGTTTGTTTTAGTTTTTTTAAATTTGATTTTATTTTGGAAATTTTTATAACAATTAAACACCAAAAAAATAAAAAATAAAATCACTGTTCCAAGCAATATCCACATTGATGTTGACTTTCCCAATGTATTCACAGATAAAAATATTCAAAATCAATCAAAGATACACAAAATTGTTAAGAAATATAAAAATATTCAGAGATTCTCCAGAGCAGATGGTATATAAGTCCTTGAAACCCCCCCCCCCCCCCCCCCAACACACAAAATGGCACATAATTGTGAAGTGGAAAGTGATAAATGGTTTTCATATTTTTTACAAATAAATGTGTGAAAAGTGTGGCATGCATTTGTATTCAGCCCCCCTGAGTCAATACTTTGTAGAACCACCTTCCGCTGCAATTATAGCTGCAAGTCTTTTTGGGGATGTCTCTACCAGCTTAGCACATCTAGAGAGATTTTTGTCCATTCTTCTTTGCAAAATAGCTCAAGCTCTATCAGATTGAATGGAGAGTGTCTGTGCAAATTGCCACAGATTCTAAATTGGATTTAGGTCTGGACTTTGACTGGGCCATTCTAACACATGAATATGCTCTGATCTAAACCAGTGGTCTCCAAACTGTAGCCCAAGGGCCAGATGTGGCCCTTTGCTCGCCTTTACCCGGCCCTTGGGGCACTATTCCTCCCACTGATACAATACACAATTTTGCCACCTGACTCCAAAAATGGAGCAAAACAAATAATGAGAGCTCTATTCTTCCCTAGGATACCAACAGTGGAGCACTATCCCCCCCCGCCCAATACCAAATGTGGTGATGTATACTCCCACTGATGCTAGAATTTCTACTCCTGCTGTCCACAATCCGGCCCTCCTAAAGTCTGAAGGACAATAAACTGGCCCTTTGTTTAAAATGTTCGGAGACCCCTGATCAAAACCATAGGTGCTCAGCATGTGCCCCTCCAGCTGTTGCTGAATTACAAGTCCCATGAGGCATTGTAAGGCTGACAGGCTGATGCATGATGGGACTTATAATTTCACAACAGCTGGTGGGCCACACGTTGAACATCAATAATCTAAACCATTCCATTGTAGCTCTGGCTTTAAGTTTAGGGTCATTGTCCTGCTGGAATGTGAACCTCCGCCCCAGTTTCAAGTCTTTTAAAGACTCTAACAGGTTTTATAACTCAATTCTAGGATTGCCCTGTATTTGGCTCCATTCATCTTCCCATCAACTGAGAGCAGCTTCCCTATCCCTGCTGAAGAAAAGCATCCCCACAACATGATGCTGCCACCACCATGTTTCACAGTGGGGATGGTGTGTTCAGGGTGATGTACAGTGTTTGTTTTCCACCACTCCAGATTTGTGGAGTGCATAACTAATTATCGTCCTGCCGACAGATTCTCCCGTCTGACCCGTGAAACTCTGCAGCTCCTCCAGAGTTACCATGGACCTCTTGTCTGCTTCTCTGGTTAATGCTCTCCATGTCCAGCCTGTCAGTTTAGGTGGACAGCCATACCCTGGTAGGTTTGCAGTTGTGCCATACTCTTTCCATTTTCGTGAAATGTTCAAAGCTTATATTTTTTTATAACCCAATCCTGCTTTAAACTTCTCCACAACTTTATCCCTGACCTGTCTGGTATGTTCCTTGGCCTTCATGATGTTGTTTGTTCACTAAGGTTCTACAACAAACCTCTGAGGGCTTCACAGACAGCAGGAAATTGATTCCACTAGAAGGCAATTGGTTCCACTAAATTATAGTTAGGGGTATCAGAGTAAAGGGTGCTGAATACAAATGCACAGCACACTTTTCAGATATTTATTTGTAAAAAAAAATTGAAAACCATTTATCATTTTCCTTCCACTTCACAATTATGTGCCACTTTGTGTTGGTCTATCACATAAAAATCCCAATAAAATACATTTATGTTTTAGGTTGTAACCTGACAAAATGTGGAAAATTTCAAGGGGTGTGAATACTTTTTCAAGGCACTGTATAAACAATTTAAATTGAAATTAGAATGCGATGCAGTAATCCATTTACTCCAGATCCTTTCAAATTTCCAAGAGACGTTGCATCGAACATACAGTAAGTGTGTTTTTCATACATTACATATTTATTCAAATTCTTAAATTTAGTCCCCTAAAGTAGGAGAATTGGTAGGAGTAGGAGACCCAGCAAGAGGCTATCGAGTAAGTATGACATGTTTGTTATTTTAGTTTAAAATAAACTGAAGGTTTAATATCACTTTAAGTTATGTCCCTTGTGCTGATCTTTTTTTTCTATTTTGACCGCATTCAGGTTGATGGAATAGGTTGATAACCTTTAAAGCCTGCTCATCAACCTGTTTGGTGGGCACATGACTGTATTGTTTACAGTGGGCAAAGGCCACTTGTCAATACATTGTCTTGGAAAAGGAAAGCTATTCTTTACATTGTTAGAGGAATCTCATGACTCCACAGGTAGATTCCAGTCCTCATAAATGATGGTTTTACAAATGGAATGGAATGAAAGGGTCTTTGCAGCTACAGCTCTTTTAAAACCAATGCCTGGAACAGCAGGTTGATCCCCTAACTGCAGGATAGAATGCACTGCATTAGTCAGAAGATTGATACCTTATTGTAAAACGAATGCTGCCCATATATTATACCATTTTCTTATTAAATTTCCTTTAGATTTACCTTCAACCAAGTAGTGCAAGGACCTGCTTGTGTGCATACAAATTTAAAGTGTTTAGGTATGACCTCATATTATATGGTTTTGGTAAATCTAAAAAAAAAAAAGTACAGGAAAATTGTATAATGTATGGCCAACATAAGTCATATGGGAGTTCTTTAGTAAAAGGAAGTAGAGGCGCTGAATCAAAATCTGAAATTGTAATGGGACTTATGGGACGCTATCGGGTGGGGGCACAGACTGTAGCTGATTCGGGTAAGGTATGTAGCAAGGTGCACTTAGGCCGCGTACACACGATCGGTTAAACCGATGAGAATGATCTGATGGACCATTTTCATCGGTCAAAACCGATCGTGTGTGGGCGCCATTGGTTAAAAAAAGCCAACTTGCTTTAAATTTAACCGATGGATTCCTAACCGATAGGTCAAAACCGATCGTTAGTAGGCACGAACCATCGGTTAAAAATCCATGCATGCTCAGAATCAAGTCGACGCATGCTTGGAAGCATTGAACTTCATTTTTTTCAGCACGTCGTTGTGTTTTACGTCTCCGCGTTCTGACACAATCGTTTTTTTAACCGATGGTGTGTAGGCACGACGGACCATCAGTCAGCTTCATCGGTTAACCGATGAAAACGGCCCATCAGACCGTTCTCATCGAATGGACTGATCGTGTGTACGCGGCATTAGACTGCTTAGTGAGCTCTTGGGGTTATTTACGAAAGGCAAATCCACTTTGCACTACAAGTGCAAAGTGCGCTTGAAAATGCACTGAAATTGCACTTGAAAGAACAGTCGCTGTAGATCTGAGCGGAACATGCAAGGCAAATAAAAACAGCGTTTTTGCTTGTACATGATTGGATGATAAAATCAGCAGAGCTTGCCCCCATTTTAGATTTTCCCCTAACGCACTTTGCATTTGTAGTTTGCACTTGTAGTGCAAAGTGGATTTGCTTTTTGTAAAAAAAAAAAACACTCTCTCTGCTTGCATGAATGCAGGAAAGCTAAAGTGGGACTAAACTTTATCTAAACACCACCAACTAAAAATGCCTTTTAACTAATTTTTAATAATCAAAGCTAAAGTACGCGAACATCCATGTCTCCATTCTTTATTTTGATGAGAAAAAACTTTGAAAAATACCCCCCTAGCATTTGTAGCTGAGGCCATCTTAAGTAAGGGCAGATGAATCATTGTTCTAGGGACAATTTTTCCTTACGGTGGAAAGTGGGAGAATTAAATATCTTTACAGGGACATCTATTTTTTACTTTTTCGGATTATGTATGGATTGATATGCAAATTCGTTTGTAGTTTTATTGCTTTAAAGTGCAAAATGATTTAAAGATAAATCGTATTGTATTATTTATTTTTTTACATTTACTTCTTTCAATTTAAATGTTTATTCCCTTAATTTCTTTTTCTAATATTTTTCATAATATTTCAAATATTCCTAATTGGATCTATTAGGCCACATACACACGATAGGTTAACCAGAGGACAACGGTCTGATGGACCGTTTTCATCGGTCAAAACCGATTGTGTGTAGCCCCCATAGGTTATTTAACCTTTCGGTTAAAAAAAAGCCAACTTGCTTTAAAATTTAACCGATGGACGCCTAACGATCGGTCAAAACCGATCATTAGTAGGCACGAGCATCGGTTAAAAATCCACGCATGCTCAGAATCGAGTCGCCGCATGCTTGGAAGCATTGAACTTCATTTTTTTCAGCACGTCGTTGTGTTTTTAACCGATGGTGTGTAGGCACATCAGACCATCAGTCAGCTTCATCGGTTAACCGATGACAACGGTCCTTCGGATCGTTCTCATCGGATGGACTGATCGTGTGTACAAGGCTTAAGTGTGGGGTTTTGAAAGTTACAGGTTACATTGTCGCTTTAATTGTACTCATCAAATTCACAATAAGTTAAATTTGTTACTGCATAATATATATTTTTACTGTTTTACTCAAATTTTGTAACTTCTGTAAAGCTTTATTATCTAATTATAAAATGTAAATGTTTTCTATATGACACCTGCTCCCAGGATTCAGCCTGATGCTTAGACCCAGATGCACAGTAGCAGGTAGTCTTTGCTCACAGGCAGATATGAATAACAGAGACAAACAATGCCAGCTGTGATCACACTGCATTTTACATGCTGGCATGGCGGGTACATTTCTGCTCTGGTACATTGGCCTCGGTCCCAACCACAGTGGTACGTGTACTGAGGCTTTATAATCTCTCCATATACATATTTCATATGTTTCTACTGACCTATGATAAAAAATTAGATTGTGGGCTCTGATGTGCAAGCAATGTAAAACTCTCTGTTCACAAAGAACTGATGTACTATAATTAAAAGAAAAGTCTATACAAAACTCTCTAAAGCTTCTTAAAATGAATTTAGGGGAGAAACATATGTGCTTGTGTTTCCAGTTCCATTATGACTTATGTCACAGGTCTGTGGCGATTTCCAGGTAGCAGCTGTGAAAACTCTTTAAAAAAACTAAACTTCAGAAGTCAGATGTCCCTGGGAGATGTCATATTGGAGTAAAACATACCCAGATACAATAACATCCCCGTTTTTTTCCTGCCTAACAATTGAGTATGATTGGTTGCTGTATTGGTTATTTTTATATATATATATATATATATATATATATATATATATATATATATATATATATATATATAAAGATTACAGCCAACAGGCTATGGACATTTGACTTCCGCAGGTAAAGCCATGTTTTATAATAAACCATCCGAAATGTGAGAAGTGGGTGGTCCTGTTCTTACCCTACAGTCCAACATCCTTTTCTCCAAAAATCAAAGTAGCCGGTTTGGATAATTCTCAGACAAATAGTGACTGCAGGCAATAAACTGCAGTCACTGTTTGGCAGTGTCCACTGTATTCTATCAGCTGTCACTGTTGGCTGTTCAGCAGGAGCTTCATCCATCCAGTGCAGTATAGCATTACCCTCCTAAGAGCATTGCTCCTCAGAGGGCATTTGATAGGTGGTCAGGAGGCATTATATCATCTCTTTACCTCCTGTTTTAACCCCTTAAATCACACACTAGTGTGCTGCAACCAAAATAAATGCACCCCCATTCATTTGAATGGGTCGTGTTCAGTGGGTAGTACTGCCTGCTGAACACGACAGCAAGAATACAATTTACTGTGCCACAGCATTGTAGTTGTTCCATATGCTCCCGCCCCTCTTTAGCATAAGAGTAAGAAGTTAGGGGGGGCAGTATATATGCAGCTCAGCCATACATTTTTACACCCCCCTCCAACACAAGTGCAAACAAGGCCTTAGTGTATGGCTAGCTTTACTGTCAGACCACCAATGTGATGGGCAGCCTCACTGTCCAGTAGAAATGTGCAGGAGGCGGTAAGAAGGGAGGGGAGGAGGGTAAGGTTAAGCTTTGGCACTATTGGGAATTGCCAGCATTTTGCCTGTTAGAACAGCCCAGCATTCAGCTATGACACAAAGGGTTTGGGAGACCGATGCATAAAGCTTCCTTATTTTTATTGAACGTCACCACATTCTGGAGGTTCTCTTTTTCATTGGTTCTGTAGCCACATCTGTTTCCCAAGACAGCCTTGTTATAAGTGCATGACTTCTGACCAACCTACATACCAAGTAGTCCTCAGCTATTGTAAGACCTGCAATTGCAGCAAATTGACACCCAACAACTGCCTGCAGGCACCGAAAGGACACAGTTATGTCACCCTTATACCCTTATACACTAGCAGAGAACAATTCTATTAATACATTTCACACTGATCAGTAATTTGTTTTCAGTGTACCCAGCAAGCCCCAGGGGCATGTGTGTGTGTTGTATCAGCCACTATTTGCTCAGTCCCATCCTTTTGATTGGAGAAGGTTCCTGCCTAAAGGATAAAATCCCAGCTGGTTTTCTGTTTCAACATTAAATGCCTTTGGTGCTATCATACAGTGCTGCCAGCCTTTCTGATTATATATAAATACTACAAGCTTGTTTAAATGCTACTGGCGGTGCTTTCTAAAAATAAGGAGTTTTCACTTGAGAAACCTCTTAAATTGTATTTGTGTCAAGGTGGTTTGAACAAATATTGAAGACAGCCAAGCAAGCCTTTTTATATTACGCTAATCCTGATTTAGCAAGATACAGTACAGCTAGAAAAGGAAAAAGTTCCCTAATGGTTTCTTATATATAAGGTAGGCAGATGTCTGCCCAATGCTCATAGAAACAATGGGCACAGATATATCTGCCCACTGACTGCCTTCTGCTGTTTTTCACATTTCCATCCCCCTTCACCCTTGACCCCACACTAATTCTCAGGCACCTTAACTTGTTTCTTGTGCACCTCACCCGTGCCCCCCTCACTGATTCTCACAAACCTTACCTAAGACCCCCCACTGTTTTTCATGCACCTCATCTAGGACCCCTGCTGTTTCTAATGCACCCCATCTGAGACCCCCCACTGTTTCTCATGCACCTCATCTAGGACCCCCACTGTTTCTAATGTGCTTCCTCTAAGACCCACCACTGTTTCTCATGCTCCTTTTCTAGGACCCCTACTGTTTCTAATACACCTTATCTAAGACCCTCCACTGTTTCTCATGCACCTCATATAGAATCCCTACCATTTCTAATGCACCGCATCTAAGACCCACCACTGTTTCTCATGCCCCTTATCTAGGACCCCTACTGTTTCTAACACACTTCCTCTAAGACCCACCATTGTTTTTCATGCCCCTTATCCAGGACCCCTACTGTTTCTAATGCACCTCATCTAAGACCCCTCACTGTTTCTAATGCACCTCCTCTAAGACCCCCACTGTTTCCCATGCACCTCATCTAGGACCTTCACTGTTTCTAATGCACTTCCTCTAAGACCCACCACTGTTTCTCATGCCCCTTATCTAGGACCCTTACTGTTTGAAATGAACCTCATCTAAGACCCCCCACTGTTTCTCATGCACCTCATCTAGGATGCCTACTATTTCTAATGCACCTCATTAAAGACCTCTGCTGTTTCTCATGCACCTCATCTGGGACCACCCTGGTTCCCATGCACACTTGGGCACCTTAAATGGTCAGAAGAGCTCATCAGTTTCCCCTTGTGCAGCTGTAAATGACTTAATGATCATTGAGTGTAATTTTCCACATTTTATGGCCACTCTAAAGACCAGCTCTAGTTCTCCTGTTCCTACCCTAGTTCCCTGACGGATGTGTTCTCGACACTGAATGGGGTGAGCGATCAGGTTAGGAAAGCCAAGCTCACAAGGCCATTTTCCTGATGACGCAAGGATCGCAAAATGCATAGAAAATTGACACAGCACGTCTGACACTGGAGCTGAATGTTTTCCAATTAAAACTGCTGAGAAGCATGCCGTGGATTGTATCACTCTCAGTGATAAGCCCGACCGCTGCCTCTCCTTAAGCTGCATGTTTACCTGCCCGTTTACACCAAGTTTTTACCCTGTAAGTAATCTTAATAAAAAGACAGTATCACACTATTTCTGTTTTTGTGGCTCATTGTGGTGGAACCTTTTGAACTTTCCAGAATGGAGAACGTTTATTTGGAATATCCAGACATTAATGGAGAGCAGTTTCTGTTGAATTATACTGGGGATTGATCCTGTTCCGAGAGAGGCCGCAAGAGAGAGGATCCTGTTAAAGAACCCTGTACACGCCTGATGGTCATTTATGGCTGCATACACGGCCGAGAGCATTTGATTGTCACATCGGGTGAAGCACTTTATGTATGCACGTTGCACTTTTGAAAGCACGGTGGTTGGAGAACATAGATTTGGATTACAGCACCTTATACTGCAAATCCCATATCTGCATTCATTTGAACTTTTTAAATGTA
The DNA here is from genome assembly GCA_029574335.1 of Rana kukunoris. NCBI lineage: Eukaryota > Metazoa > Chordata > Amphibia > Anura > Ranidae > Rana > Rana kukunoris. The sequence goes on from CM056059.1 coordinate 84,817,662, forward strand.
ATAATAATGTTTAATTATGGACATTAATTTTACACTTGTTGAGCCCTGTTTCATTGCTTTCACACAAGACAGAGGCTGTGGTTGCTCCCTAGGTGATAGTGCACCCTAGGCGGCTGTATACTTCGCCTAGTGGTAGCGCCGGCCCTGCATCCCACACTCGTGGCAGAGACTGGAGACACAAGCATTTCTGGGACTCCCAGCAGGGCAAATACTACTTTAGCAGCACTACTTTAGCAGCACTAATACAGTTAACAAGGGGTTAAACAGTAGACAGTCATTAGGATCCCACTTCCAGGCCTCTACTCACTGTGTCTCCACATGGATACTTCCTGTCCAATATTGGCTAGACACTGCACTGTGAATCTCTGGGACAGATCCTTGGTGCACCCCTTTGACTTGGCTCACAAAAAACAAAAAACTGCTCCCGGGAGAAATATCCTCTTCCTGAGCTGGGACCTTGACAAGCTCTCTTCAATAGGCCCCCCAGCACCCACTGGGCTGAGACCTTGGTGAATTCTCTGCAGGATCCCAGTCCTTCAGGCTGGGATCTTCTCCTTCAGGACAAGAACCCCCACTGCTCCAGGCCTCAAACTATTTATCTAACTCTCCACCTACTGAGCACTTCCCCCAGGGATTGGCTGATTCAGGCCCGGGGTTTGCCTCTTACAGCTCACTACATTTTAGAACCTACTAGAAGGCAGGGAGTAGGCATGTGCAAAAGTGAAAAATTTGTTTTGTTTCGTTTCGTTTCAATTCGTCATTTAATAAATTTCGTTAAGTTAGGTTCGTTACATGTGTTGAATTCGTTTTCGGAATTCGTTCGTTTTCGACCGAATTTCGAAAAAACCGGTCGAAATCGAAAATATTTCGACCGTTTTTCGACTTCGTTCGTTTTCGACCGAATTTCGAAAAAAAAACGGTCGAAATCGAAAATATTTCAACCAGATTAGAAAACAAATAGTCTCTATTCGAATAGAATTTTTTTCGAATTAAATCCGAAAATATTTTTTTTTTTTTTTTTCGAATTCCGATCGAATTTAGTCCGCGGGTATTCGATTCGGAATTCGAAAAACATTTTTTTCGATTTCGACCATTTTTTTTTTCCGAAATTCGGTCGAAAACGAACGAAGTCGAAAAACGGTCGAAATTTTTCGCTAATATAGCAATTCGGGAATTCGTATGCATCCGAATGTCCGAATAATGGAAAATTCGTCCGAATTTCGATTCGGAACGAAACGAAATGCACATGCCTAGCAGGGAGAAGTAGCTGAACCGGCAGCTTGTTAAACCCAGAGTAGCCAAAATAAATCAGAGACTGCTTCACTGTTTACAGAGGAGCCAAACAAACTACATTTATGTGAACCTACACTAGCAACCCAAAGAATGCTTCTAGAAACCTCTATGAGCTTTCAACTTTTGCAGGGCTAGCCAATCCTTTTGGAACCCCATTACATATGTGTAGGAGATATAGAGTGAAGTTTAAAAATATATATAAGAATATATATAGCATAATGTGATACAATGATGGAATACAAGAAATAAGGTCCCTTGATTGGAGAGAATTTTATCTTAAGGGCTAATAAATACTACAGTATTTAAAGATTTGAAGGCCATGTTTTTGTTGGTTCATTTGTATCTGTTAAAATTAAAAAGTTAGCCTTGCTGCATTACTCACCCTATATCTCTGGCTGTTCTTCATCCCTGCCATCAATAGGAAAGAATAGAAAGCTATTTCATCAGACCAACTCAAAGACTTTAGGAAAAAAAGACGACTTGACATCTGCTTTAAATAATGAATACCATTTTACATAATATAATTTATAATAAGCTATCATGACATTTAAAATACACAGCTATAGCTATCACAGCTTCAGAGATTTAATGACGGATCTGGGGGGGGGGGGGGGGGAACTTTCAAAGATGTTTTATTTTAGTTGCACAGAACAACAGAGGAACCCCTGACCTTGCAATATAAGGTTGAGGCCGGAGTGATTATGTCAGTCTCTCTCCCTGTACAAGGAGATAAATGCAGTGTTTTCACAATGGCATCGGGGAAAGTGGTTTACTACCCTGAAGAGTGGAGATCAATAGAGGAAGAGAAAAAACATCAAAGGTCAGGTGTCTATAGAACTGTCATTATGTGAAGTCTTCATCCTGGAATTAACCCATTCACTATGATCATAGAGCACACGGCTTTAGGAACACTCTGTACAGAGTACGGTGATGAGACACTTGAGCTCTTACAGCCAATGTGACAATGTCATTTTAAAAACTTGACATGTCTTACATAAAAATAGTACTAACATTCATAAATATACATGTAGAGATGAACAGTATCATGATCAGGATTTCAGTGAAAACCTTCAAATGAGGTCTATGGTAAAAGAAAGGTGGTCGGCTCATTTCCCTGACCAATACCTCAAGTTGTCTACAGGTGTAACACGAAAAATTCGAATATGGTACAAAAGTTCATTTATTTCACTAATGCAGCTTAAAAGGTGAAACTGAGATAAACTGCAAAGCAAGATAGTTCAAGCCATGATTTGTCATAATTGTGATGATTATGGCTTACAGCTCATGAAAACCCCAAATCCACAATCTCAGAAAATTAGAATATTACATGCAATCAATAAAACAAGGAGTGTACATAGAACAATATCGGACCTCTGAAAAGTATAAGTATGCATATGTACTCAGTACTTGGTTTTGGCACCTTTTGCAGCAATTACTGCCTCAATACGGCGTGGCATGGAAGCTATCAGTCTGTGGAACTGCTGAGGTGTTATGGAAGACCAGGATGCTTCAATAGCAGTCTTCAGCTCTTCTGCATTGTTCGGTCTCATGTCTCTCATCTTTCTCTTGGTAATGCCCCATAGATTCTCTATGGGGTTCAGGTCAGGTGAGTTTGCTGGTCAATCAAGCTCAGTAATCACATGGTCATTGAACCAGGTTTTGGTGCTTTTGGCAATGTGTGCAAGTGCCAAGTCCTGCTGGAAAATGAAGTCAGCATCCCCATAGAGCTCGTCTGCAGCAGGAAGCATGAAGTGCTCCAAAGTCTCCTGGGAGACGGCTGCGCTGACCCCGGATGTAATGAAGCACAGTGTAAGATCTATTAGAGTTGTCCCTGCAAATTCGCTCTACTTCCCGGGTACCTGCGACCTTGTCCCTGCAACCTGCTGCGACTTTGTCCCTGCAAGCTGCTGCGACCTTGTAACTGCAACCTGCTGCGACTTCGTCCCTGCAACTTTCTGCGACTTCCTGCCTTTCAAGATTCGCATCACCTGCTGCAGGCTTCCAGAGTTACATCTGCAGGCACTCGTGTCTCCCCTGGCTCTTGGTTTCCCCTGTCTCCACTCTCAGCGTGACCAGGGCCGGAGATTCAAGAGAGGCTGACCTTGTCATTTCAGACTTCACCCAGGTACGTGACACACAGTGAACCAACACCAGCAGATGACGTGACTCACCAAATCAACACACACTGGACTTCAAGCATCTCACAGTGTGTGCCTCTCCATTCTTCCTCCATAATCTGGGTCCTTGGTTTCCAAATGAGATGCAAAATTTGCTCTCATCAGAAAAGAAGACTGAGCAACAGACCACTGAGCAACAGACCAGGTCTGATTTTCTTTAGCCCAGCTAAGAAGCTTCAGATGTTGTTTGTTGTTCAGGAGTGGCTTGACAAGAGGAATACGACATTTGAAACCCATGTCAGGATCCGTCTGTGTGTGGTGGCTCTTGATGCACTCCAGCCTCAGTTCACTCCTTGTAAAAGTCCAACACTTTTGAATGGCCTTTTCCTGACAATCCTCTCCAGGCTGCGGTCATCCCTGCTGCTTGTTCACCTTTTTCTTCCACACTTTTCCCTTCCACTTAACTTTCTATTAATGTGCTTTGATACAGTAATTTGGGAACATCCAACTTTTTTTGCAATTACCTTTTGAGGCTTTCCCTCCTTATGGAGGGTGTCAATGATGGTTTTCTGCACAACTGTCAGGTCCCCATTCTTTCCCATGATTGTGATTCCTACTGAAGCAGACTGAGAGACCATTTAAAGACTCGGGAACCCTTTGCAGGCTTAATTAGCTGATTAGAGTGGGACACTTTGGGCCAGATTCAGAAAGAATTAGATTCCTGCAGAGTATCAGAGATACTCTACGTCGCCGTACTTTACCTGGCTCTAGGAGGAATTCAGAGAGATTTTGGCCCGAAAGGTACAGCGGCGTAGTGTATTTCTCCCGGCGGAATTAAACTCTGCGAATAGGGGGCGTGAGGCATTTAAATTAAGAGCCCCCCGCGGCGATCGAACTGCGCATGCTCCGTTCAGAAATTTCCCGCCGTGCATTGCGCGAAATCACGTCATTACGTCATTTTATTTTGAGTAGCGTCGTTTACGGACATTCCTATTCCCGGACGACTTACGCAAAAAATAAAAAATAAATTGAAAGTCGACGCGGGAACGACGGCCATACTTAACATGGGCCGCGTAACGTTAGACCAGCTAATAGCTGGTTTAACTTTACGTAGCGAAAAAATGACGTACGCGATTGCGAACGACACTCGTAACTTCGTGGATCGCCGTAAAAAGCTCATTTGCATACCCCGACGCTGAAAACGACGCAAACTCCACCCAGCGGCTGCAAAAAGATTGCAGCGTAGATCCGATGGCGTACGAAGACGTAAGCCTGTCAGATCGAAGCCCAACGCCGCCGTATCATGGTTTGAGGATTCAAACTAGTGATACGGCGCGCAAAATTTGAAATTACTCCTGTCAAACACCAGTTATACAGGCGTAATCGCTCTCTGAATCTGGCCCTTGGAGCCTAGAATATTGCACCTTTTCACAATATTCTAATTTTATGATTTGGTGGATTTGGGGTTTTCATGAGCTGTAAGCCATAATCATCACAATTATGACAAATTTTGGCTTGAACTATCTTGCTTTGTGTGTAATGAGTCTAGCTCATTAGTTTCACCTTTAAAGTTGCATTAGTGAAATAAATGAACTTTTTCACAATATTCATATTTTTTTGGTTTCACCTGTAGGCTGCCTCAAATACTTCTGTTTCTTCATGTCATCCCAGACATGCTCCATGATGTTGAGGTCAGAGCTCTGTGGAGCCAAACCATCACTTCCAGGACTCCTTGTTTTTCTTTACACTGAAGATAGTTCTTAATGACATTAGCTGTATGTTTGGGGTTGTTGTCCTCCTGCAGAATAAATTTGGGCCAATTACACACCTCCCTAATGCTCTTATGTTATTATACCAGCAATGAAAAAGTTTTGTATGAGTATAATATGGGACTAAAGAGTGTTTTTAAATTTGGCTAGAGTTTTTCTTTAATTTCTTCCATCGAAGTCTATAAAAACAGCTGGTTCAGTAGGAATGATTAACGTTGTGTAACCTATGTGGTGGCGTTGCAGCAGCAGCAGTTGCACGCTATAGATTAAACATAAAATCCAAGCTACTGTTATGTAAATGAGCTACTAATACCATTTATAAATATTTATGACTAATTCCCTGCATCTGTGCAAAATTTGAGATATACGCCCTTGAATTAATGACTGCTAGGAAGCAAAGTGCAACCTATTGTTCTAGGCTATTAGCCATTTATGCCAAAGGAGACTGCATCATCTTTTCATTTCAAGGAAACTGCAGTGTTTTCAGTCTGTACGCCTTCTGAGTTTTTATTATAACCTTTTCTTGAAAGCAATTTTGATACTTGATGTTCGATGGATCAGGATCTTACCTGTTAGAAC